>CM038725.1:39582267-39614767 GCA_021613375.1 Megaleporinus macrocephalus
TGAGTGTGATATGACTGTGACATGGTTGTGATATAACTGTGATATGAGTGTGATATGAGTGTGATATGAGTGTGATATGACTGTGATATGAGTGTGATATGAGTGTGATATGAGTGTGATATGACTGTGATATGAGTGTGATATGAGTGTGATATGACTGTGATATGATTGTGATATGACTGTGATAGGAGTGTGATATGAGTGTGATATGACTGTGATATAACTGTGATATGAGTGTGATATGAGTGTGATATGAGTGTGATATGAGTGTGATATGACTGTGATATGATTGTGATATGACTGTGATAGGAGTGTGATATAACTGTGATATGACTGTGATATGACTGTGATATGAGTGTGATATGACTGTGATATGAGTGTCATATGACTGTGATAGGAGTGTGATATAACTGTGATATGAGTGTGATATGACTGTGATATGAGTGTGATATGACTGTGATATGAGTGTGATATGACTGTGATAGGAGTGTGATATGACTGTGATATGAGTGTGATATGAGTGTGATATGAGTGTGATATGACTGTGACATGGTTGTGATATAACTGTGATATGAGTGTGATATGAGTGTGATATGAGTGTGATATGACTGTGATATGATTGTGATATGACTGTGATAGGAGTGTGATATAACTGTGATATGACTGTGGTATGACTGTGATATGACTGTGATATGAGTGTGATATGAGTGTGATATGACTGTGATATGAGTGTGATATGAGTGTGACATGGTTTTGATATAACTGTGATATGAGTGTGATATGCGTGTGATATGAGTGTGATATGACTGTGATATGAGTGTGATATGAGTGTGATATGACTGTGATATGAGTGTGATATGACTGTGATATGAGTGTGATATAACTGTGATATGAGTGTGATATGAGTGTGATATGAGTGTGATATAACTGTGATATGACTGTGATATGAGTGTGATATGAGTGTGATATGAGTGTGATATGACTGTGATATGACTGTGATATGAGTGTGATATGACTGTGATATAACTGTGATATGACTGTGATATGAGTGTGATATGATTGTGATATGACTGTGATAGGAGTGTGATATTAGTGTGATATGACTGTGATATAACTGTGATATGAGTGTGATATGAGTGTGATATGAGTGTGATATGAGTGTGATATGACTGTGATATGATTGTGATATGACTGTGATAGGAGTGTGATATAACTGTGATATGACTGTGATATGATTGTGATATGACTGTGATAGGAGTGTGATATAACTGTGATATGACTGTGGTATGACTGTGATATGACTGTGATATGAGTGTGATATGAGTGTGATATGACTGTGATATGAGTGTGATATGACTGTGACATGGTTTTGATATAACTGTGATATGAGTGTGATATGAGTGTGATATGAGTGTGATATGAGTGTGATATGACTGTGATATGAGTGTGATATAACTGTGATATGAGTGTGATATGAGTGTGATATGAGTGTGATATAACTGTGATATGACTGTGATATGAGTGTGATATGAGTGTGATATGAGTGTGATATGACTGTGATATGACTGTGATATGATTGTGATATGACTGTGATAGGAGTGTGATATAACTGTGATATGAGTGTGATATGACTGTGGTATGACTGTGATATGACTGTGATATGAGTGTGATATGACTGTGATATGAGTGTGATATGACTGTGATAGGACTGTGATATGAGTGTGATAGGAGTGTGATATAACTGTGATATGACTGTGATATGAGTGTGATATGACTGTGGTATGACTGTGATATGACTGTGATATGAGTGTGATATGACTGTGATATGACTGTGATATGACTGTGATATGAGTGTGATATGAGTGTGATATGAGTGTGATATGATGTGATATGACTGTGATATGAGTGTGATATGAGTGTGATATGACTGTGATATGAGTGTGATATGAGTGTGATATGGTTGTGATAGGAGTGTGATATGACTGTGATATGAGTGTGATATGGGTGTGATATGAGTGTGATATGATGTGATATGACTGTGATATGAGTGTGATATGAGTGTGATATGACTGTGATATGAGTGTGATATGATTGTAATAGGAGTGTGATATGACTGTGATATGACTGTGATATGACTGTGATATGACTGTGATAGGAGTGTGATATGAGTGTGATATGAGTGTGATATGACTGTGATATGACTGTGATATGAGTGTGATATGAGTGTGATATGATTGTGATAGGAGTGTGATATAACTGTGATATAACTGTGATATGAGTGTGATATGACTGTGGTATGACTGTGACATGACTGTGATATGAGTGTGATATGACTGTGATATGAGTGTGATATGACTGTGATAGGAGTGTGATATAACTGTGATATGACTGTGATATGAATGTGATATGACTGTGATATGACTGTGATATGACTGTGATATGGTTGTGATATAAGTGTGATATGACTGTGATATGAGTGTGATATGACTGTGATATGAGTGTGATATGACTGTGATATGACTGTGATATTAGTGTGATATGACTGTGATATGAGTGTGATATGACTGTGATATGGGTGTGATATGAGTGTGATATGACTGTGATATGAGTGTGATATGGTTGTGATAGGAGTGTGATATAACTGTGATATGACTGTGATATGACTGTGATATGAGTGTGATATGACTGTGATATGAGTGTGATATTAGTGTGATATGACTGTGATATGACTGTGATATGACTGTGATATGACTGTGATATGACTGTGATATGAGTGTGATATGATTGTGATAGGAGTGTGATATAACTGTGATATGACTGTGATATGAGTGTGATATGACTGTGGTATGACTGTGATATGACTGTGATATGACTGTGATATGAGTGTGATATGACTGTGATATGAGTGTGATATGACTGTGATAGGAGTGTGATATAACTGTGATATGACTGTGTTATGACTGTGATATGACTGTGATATGACTGTGATATGACTGTGATATGACTGTGATATGACTGTGATAGGAGTGTGATATGAGTGTGATATGAGTGTGATATGACTGTGATATGACTGTGATATGGTTGTGATATAAGTGTGATATGACTGTGATATGAGTGTGATATGACTGTGATAGGAGTGTGATATAACTGTGATATGACTGTGATATGAGTGTGATATAACTGTGATATGACTGTGATATGAGTGTGATATGACTGTGATATGAGTGTGATATGACTGTGATAGGAGTGTGATATAACTGTGATATGAGTGTGATATGAGTGTGATATGATTGTGATAGGAGTGTGATATAACTGTGATATGACTGTGATATGAGTGTGATATGACTGTGATATGACTGTGATATGAGTGTGATATGACTGTGATATGACTGTGATATTAGTGTGATATGACTGTGATATGAGTGTGATATGACTGTGATATGGGTGTGATATGAGTGTGATATGACTGTGATATGAGTGTGATATGGTTGTGATAGGAGTGTGATATAACTGTGATATGACTGTGATATGACTGTGATATGAGTGTGATATGACTGTGATATGAGTGTGATATTAGTGTGATATGACTGTGATATGACTGTGATATGAGTGTGATATGACTGTGATATGAGTGTGATATGATTGTGATAGGAGTGTGATATAACTGTGATATGACTGTGATATGAGTGTGATATGACTGTGGTATGACTGTGATATGACTGTGATATGACTGTGATATGAGTGTGATATGACTGTGATATGAGTGTGATATGACTGTGATAGGAGTGTGATATAACTGTGATATGACTGTGTTATGACTGTGATAGGAGTGTGATATGAGTGTGATATGACTGTGATATGAGTGTGATATGACTGTGATATGGGTGTGATATGAGTGTGATATGAGTGTGATATGACTGTGATATGAGTGTGATATGAGTGTGATATGGTTGTGATAGGAGTGTGATATAACTGTGATATGACTGTGATATGACTGTGATATGACTGTGACATGGTTGTGATATAAGTGTGATATAAACACTCAGAGATGTGCTGGGTTCCTCTCTGGGGCTGGTGCTTACCCTGGTGTGAGTCAGAGACGAGGACTTGGTGAGGCACTGCTGTCTGTACGACCTTCTGAAAGATGCCAACCTGCTTTCAATCGGGTCCAGCTCCACATGTCCCATTACCTGCAGACATACAGCCCAGTGAAGCACTGTCAGCTCCGTAACATCAATTTCCTTCCAATCAGACTGTAATGCTTCAGTGTGGAGTGTTTATAAAGCTGCTATAATAAACGTATTAACGAGGCAGTAGCTGGTCATTATTATTACTCAGCTGATTATTACTACATTACTAAGCAGTAACTACAGTGTTATTAAGTGTTGTACTCCAGTGTCAACAGCAGCTCTCCCTCAATACTGGATTGTATACTCAGTACTCAATATTTTTATTTTAATAACTTAATAAGTACTAGCTATTTCTAGCCAGCTGCTTCCTTAATAGCTTGATAAGCAACTATAGTACTATATACTAACTATAGTATTTATTATAAACACTTTATAACAACAGTGACCATGGAGACCTGTAGGGAACTGTAAACATCCAGTTCATTATTGGGAGGTGTGTCCTCGTTAGTGCGACAGGGCAAATCAGGTGTGTTGTTGGTAGGCAGGTATGTGGTAGAGTACTGTTACTCTGAGTGGGCGTGTCTGAACAGGTGCTGTACCTGCCGGCAGGTGAGGGAGGTCGTGAGAACTCTGTTTCTGGACAGGCTGGACTGTCTGCTGAGTGAGGACTCGCTGTTGGACGAGGACAGACGGCGGTTACCGGGGACGCGGGACAGACAGGACAACCCGGGGACTTTCTCAGCCAGTGTCGCTCTGAGTGGACACAAACACACACATAGAATAATACACACATCTAAACACACATCTACACAGACTTACACACACCTACACACACCTACACACACCTATATAAACATCTACACACACATACACACAACTACACATACACACACGTATATAAACATCTACACACAAGGTATAATACACACAACTACACACAAATATCTACACACACATCTACACACACATACACAGACGTCTACATACACCTACACACAACTACACATACACACACATATATAAACATCTACACACCTACACACAACTACACACACATCTACACACACATACACAGACGTCTACATACACCTACACACAACTGCACACACATCGACACACACACATACACACACCTATATAAACATCTACACACACCTACACACAACTACACACACATCTACACACACATACACAGACGTCTACATACACCTACACATAACTACACATACACACATACACACACATATATAAACATCGACACACACCTACACACAACTACACACACATCTACACACACATACACAGACGTCTACACACACCTACACACAACTGCACACACATTGACACACACACATACACACACACCTATATAAACATCTACACCCACATACACACAACTACACACACACACATACACACACCTATATAAACATCTACACACATACACACACCTACACACACATCTACACACACATACAGACCCAACTACACACACATACACAAACATCTACGCACACCTACACACACACATATCAACACACACACCTATATAAACATATACGCACACCTACACAAACATCAACACACGCACCTATATAAACGTCTATACACACTTACACAACATCAACACACACACCTATATAAACATATACACACACCTACACAAACATCAACACACACACCTATATAAACATCTATACACACACAAACATCAACACACACACCTATATAAACATCTATACACACTTACACAAACATCAACAAACACACCTATATAAACATCTACACACACATACACACAACTACACACACACATACACACACCTATATAAACATCTACACACATACACACAACTACACACAAACATCTACAAACACCTACACACAACTACATACACATCTACACACACATACACACACCTAAACACACATCTACACACACATACACACACAACTACACACAAATAAACAAACATCTACACATACCTACACACATATCAACACACACACCTATATAAACATATACACACACCTACACAAACATCAACACACACACCTATATAAACATATACACACACCTACACAAACATCAACACACGCACCTATATAAACGTCTATACACACTTACACAAACATCAACACACACACCTATATAAACATATACACACACCTACACAAACATCAACACACACACCTATATAAACATCTATACACACTTACACAAACATCAACACACACACCTATATAAACATATACACACACCTACACAAACATCAACACACACACCTATATAAACATCTATACACATGTACACAAACATTAACACACACACCTATATAAACATATACACACATCTACACAAACATCAACACACACACACCTATATAAACATCTATACACACACAAACATCTACACACACACCTATATAAACATCTATACACACTTACACAAACATCAACACACATACCTATATAAACATCTACACACACTTACACAAACATCAACACACACACACACACCTATATAAACATCTATACACACGTACACAAACATTAACACACACACACCTATATAAACATTTATACACACACAAACATCAACACACACACCTATATAAACATCTATACACTTATACAATTATCAACACACACACCTATATAAACATCTATACACAGCTACACAAACATCAACACACACACCTATATAAACATCTACACACAGCAACACAAGCATCAACACACACACCTATATAAACATCTATACACAGCTACACAAACATTAACACACACACCTATATAAACGTTTATACACACTTACACAAACATCAACACACACACCTATATAAACATCTATACACTTACACAAACATCAACACACACACACCTATATAAACATCTATATACACTTACACAAACATCAACACACACACACCTATATAAACATCTATACACTTACACAAACATCAACACACACACCTATATAAACATCTATACACACGTACACAAACATTAACACACACACCTACGTGAACATTTATAAACACTACACATACACACACATCTACAGCTACACAAACATCAACACACACACACCTATATAAACATCTATACACAGCTACACAAACATTAACACACACACCTATATAAACGTTTATACACACACAAACATCAACACAGACACCTATATAAACATCTACACACAGCTACACAAACATCAACACACACCTATATTAACATCTATACACACTTACACAAAAATCAACACACACACCTATACAAACATCTATACACACTTACACAAACATCAACACACACACACCTATATAAACATATACACACACCTACACAAACATCAACACACACACCTATATAAACATCTATACACACTTACACAAACATCTACACACACACCTATATAAACATCTATACACACTTACACAAACATCAACACACACACCTATATAAACATCTATACACACTTACACAAACATCAACACACACACCTATATAAACATCTATACACTTACACAAACATCAACACACACACCTATATAAACATCTATACACACGTATGCAAACATTAACACACACACCTATATAAACATTTATACACACACAAACATCAACACACACACCTATATAAACATCTATACACTTACACAATTATCAACACACACACCTATATAAACATTTATACACACGTACACAAACATTAACACACACACCTATATGAACATATATAAACACCTACACAAACATCAACACACACACCTATATAAACATCTATACACACTTACACAAACATCAACACACACACCTATATAAACATCTATACACACGTACACAAACATTAACACACACACCTATATAAACATCTATACACTTACACAAACATCAACACACACACCTATATAAACATCTATACACACTTACACAAACATCAACACACACACCTATATAAACATCTATACACTTACACAAGCATCAACACACACACCTATATAAACATCTATACACACTTACACAAACATCAACACACACACCTATATAAACATCTATACACACTTACACAAACATCAACACACACACCTATATAAACATCTATACACTTACACAAACATCAACACACACACCTATATAAACATCTATACACACGTATGCAAACATTAACACACACACCTATATAAACATTTATACACACACAAACATCAACACACACACCTATATAAACATCTATACACTTACACAATTATCAACACACACACCTATATAAACATTTATACACACGTACACAAACATTAACACACACACCTATATGAACATATATAAACACCTACACAAACATCAACACACACACCTATATAAACATCTATACACACTTACACAAACATCAACACACACACCTATATAAACATCTATACACACTTACACAAACATTAACACACACACCTATATAAACATCTATACACTTACACAAACATCAACACACACACCTATATAAACATCTATACACACTTACACAAACATCAACACACACACCTATATAAACATCTATACACTTACACAAGCATCAACACACACACCTTTATAAACATCTATACACTTACACAAACATAAACACACACACCTATATAAACATCTATACACACTTACACAAACATCAACACACACACCTATATAAACATCTATACACACTTACACAAACATCAACACACACACACCTATATAAACATCTATACACACGTATGCAAACATTAACACACACACCTATATAAACATTTATACACACACAAACATCAGCGCACACACCTATATAAACATCTATACACTTACACAATTATCAACACACACACCTATGTAAACATCTATACACACTTACACAAACATCAACACACACACCTATATAAACATCTATACACTTACACAAACATCAACACACACACCTACATAAACATCTATACACACGTACACAAACATTAACATACACACACCTATATAAACATATACACACACCTACACAAACATCAACACACACCTATATAAACATCTATACACACTTACACAAACATCTGCACACACACCTATATAAACATTTATACACACTTACACAAACATCAACACACACACCTACACACACATCTACACTCACCTGTTCACCTGTGTTTACCTGTATGTGGTGTGTAGGTGATGAAGGTGTGTTTACCTGTATGGTGTGTAGGTGATGAAGGTGTGTTTACCTGTATGTGGTATGTAGGTGATGAAGGTGTGTTTACCTGTATGTGGTATGTAGGTGATGAAGGTCTGTTTACCTGTATGTGGTGTGTAGGTGATGAAGGTGTGTTTACTTGTGTGGTGTGTAGGTGATGAAGGTGTGTAGGTGATGAAGGTGTGTTTACCTGTATGTGGTGTGTAGGTGATGAAGGTGTGTTTACCTGTATGTGGTGTGTAGGTGATGAAGGTGTGTTTACCTGTATGTGCTATGTAGGTTATAAAGGTGTGTTTACCTGTATGTGGTATGTAGGTGATGAAGGTGTGTTTACCTGTATGTGCTATGTAGGTGATGAAGGTGTGTTTACCTGTATGTGGTATGTAGGTGATGAAGGTGTGTTTACCTGTATGGTGTGTAGGTGATGAAGGTGTGTTTACCTGTATGGTGTGTAGGTGATGAAGGTGTGTTTACCTGTATGTGGTATGTAGGTGATGAAGGTGTGTTTACCTGTATGTGATATGCAGGTGATGAAGGTGTGTTTACCTGTATGGTGTGTAGGTGATGAAGGTGTGTTTACCTGTATGAGGTGTGTAGGTGATGAAGGTGTGTTTACCTGTATGTGGTGTGTAGGTGATGAAGGTGTGTTTACCTGTATGGTGTTTAGGTGATGAAGGTGTGTTTACCTGTATGGTGTGTAGGTGATGAAGGTGTGTTTACCTGTGTGGTGTGTAGGTGATGAAGGTGTGTAGGTGATGAAGGTGTGTAGGTGATGAAGGTGTGTTTACCTGTATGTGGTGTGTAGGTGATGAAGGTGTGTTTACCTGTGTGGTGTGTAGGTGATGAAGGTGTGTTTACCTGTATGTGGTGTGTAGGTGATGAAGGTGTGTTTACCTGTGTGGTGTGTAGGTGATGAAGGTGTGTTTACCTGTATGGTGTGTAGGTGATGAAGGTGTGTAGGTGATGAAGGTGTGTTTACCTGTGTGGTGTGTAGGTGATGAAGGTGTGTTTACCTCTATGGTGTGTAGGTGATGAAGGTGTGTTTACCTGTATGGTGTGTAGGTGATGAAGGTGTGTTTACCTGTGTGGTGTGTAGGTGATGAAGGTGTGTAGGTGATGAAGGTGTGTAGGTGATGAAGGTGTGTTTACCTGTATGATGTGTAGGTGATGAAGGTGTGTTTACCTGTATGGTGTGTAGGTGATGAAGGTGTGTTTACCTGTGTGTTGTGTAGGTGATGAAGGTGTGTTTACCTGTATGTGGTGTAGGTGATGAAGGTGTGTTTACCTGTGTGGTGTGTAGGTGATGAAGGTGTGTAGGTGAAGAAGGTGTTTTTACCTGTATGGTGTGTAGGTGATGAAGGTGTGTTTACCTGTATGGTGTATAGGTGATGAAGGTGTGTTTACCTGTATGGTGTGTAGGTGATGAAGGTGTGTAGGTGATGAAGGTGTGTTTACCTGTGTGTGGTGTGTAGGTGATAAAGGTGTTTTTACCTGTGTGGTGTGTAGGTGATAAAGGTGTTTTTACCTGTGTGGTGTGTAGGTGATGAAGGTGTGTAGGTGATGAAGGTGTGTAGGTGATGAAGGTGTGTTTACCTGTGTGGTGTGTAGGTGATGAAGGTGTGTTTACCTGTATGGTGTGTAGGTGATGAAGGTGTGTTTACCTGTGTGGTGTGTAGGTGATGAAGGTGTGTAGGTGAAGAAGGTGTTTTTACCTGTATGGTGTGTAGGTAATGAAGGTGTGTAGGTGATGAAGGTGTGTTTACCTGTATGTGGTATGTAGGTGATGAAGGTGTGTTTACTTGTGTGGTGTGTAGGTGATGAAGGTGTGTTTACCTGTATGTGGTGTGTAGGTGATGAAGGTGTGTTTACCTGTGTGGTGTGTAGGTGATGAAGGTGTGTTTACCTGTATGTGGTGTGTAGGTGATGAAGGTGTGTTTACCTGTGTGGTGTGTAGGTGATGAAGGTGTGTTTACCTCTATGGTGTGTAGGTGATGAAGGTGTGTTTACCTGTATGTGGTGTGTAGGTGATGAAGGTGAGTTTACCTGTGTGGTGTGTAGGTGATGAAGGTGTGTTTACCTGTGTGGTGTGTAGGTGATGAAGGTGTGTAGGTGATCAAGGTGTGTTTACCTGTATGTGGTGTGTAGGTGATGAAGGTGTGTTTACCTGTGTGGTGTGTAGGTGATGAAGGTGTGTTTACCTGTATGTGGTGTGTAGGTGATGAAGGTGTGTTTACCTGTATGTGGTGTGTAGGTGATGAAGGTGTATTTACCTGTGTGTGGTGTGTAGGTGATGAAGGTGTGTTTACCTGTATGGTGTGTAGGTGATGAAGGTGTGTTTACCTGTATGGTGTGTAGGTGATGAAGGTGTGTAGGTGATGAAGGTGTGTAGGTGATGAAGGTGTGTAGGTGATGAAGGTGTGTTTACCTGTGTGTGGTGTGTAGGTGATAAAGGTGTTTTTACCTGTGTGGTGTGTAGGTGATAAAGGTGTTTTTACCTGTGTGGTGTGTAGGTGATGAAGGTGTGTAGGTGATGAAGATGTGTAGGTGATGAAGGTGTGTTTACCTGTGTGGTGTGTAGGTGATGAATGTGTGTTTACCTGTATGGTGTGTAGGTGATGAAGGTGTGTTTACCTGTGTGGTGTGTAGGTGATGAAGGTGTGTAGGTGAAGAAGGTGTTTTTACCTGTATGGTGTGTAGGTAATGAAGGTGTGTTTACCTGTGTGGTGTGTAGGTGATGAAGGTGTGTAGGTGATGAAGGTGTGTTTACCTGTATGTGGTGTGTAGGTGATGAAGGTGTGTTTACCTGTGTGGTGTGTAGGTGATGAAGGTGTGTTTACCTGTATGTGGTGTGTAGGTGATGAAGGTGTGTTTACCTGTGTGGTGTGTAGGTGATGAAGGTGTGTTTACCTGTATGTGGTATGTAGGTGATGAAGGTGTGTTTACCTGTATGTGGTGTGTAGGTGATGAAGGTGAGTTTACCTGTGTGGTGTGTAGGTGATGAAGGTGTGTTTACCTCTGTGGTGTGTAGGTGATGAAGGTGTGTAGGTGATGAAGGTGTGTAGGTGATGAAGGTGTGTAGGTGATGAAGGTGTGTTTACCTGTATGTGGTGTGTAGGTGATGAAGGTGTGTTTACCTGTGTGGTGTGTAGGTGATGAAGGTGTGTTTACCTGTATGTGGTGTGTAGGTGATGAAGGTGTGTTTACCTGTGTGGTGTGTAGGTGATGAAGGTGTGTTTACCTGTATGTGGTGTTTAGGTGATGAAGGTGTGTTTACCTGTATGGTGTGTAGGTGATGAAGGTGTGTTTACCTGTGTGGTGTGTAGGTGATGAAGGTGTGTAGGTGAAGAAGGTGTTTTTACCTGTATGGTGTGTAGGTGATGAAGGTGTGTTTACCTGTGTGGTGTGTAGGTGATGAAGGTGTGTTTACCTGTGTGGTGTGTAGGTGATGAAGGTGTGTAGGTGATGAAGGTGTGTTTACCTGTATGTGGTGTGTAGGTGATGAAGGTGTGTTTACCTGTGTGGTGTGTAGGTGATGAAGGTGTGTTTACCTGTATGTGGTATGTAGGTGATGAAGGTGTGTTTACCTGTATGTGGTGTGTAGGTGATGAAGGTGAGTTTACCTGTGTGGTGTGTAGGTGATGAAGGTGTGTTTACCTCTGTGGTGTGTAGGTGATGAAGGTGTGTAGGTGATGAAGGTGTGTAGGTGATGAAGGTGTGTAGGTGATGAAGGTGTGTTTACCTGTATGTGGTGTGTAGGTGATGAAGGTGTGTTTACCTGTGTGGTGTGTAGGTGATGAAGGTGTGTTTACCTGTATGTGGTGTGTAGGTGATGAAGGTGTGTTTACCTGTGTGGTGTGTAGGTGATGAAGGTGTGTTTACCTGTATGTGGTGTTTAGGTGATGAAGGTGTGTTTACCTGTATGGTGTGTAGGTGATGAAGGTGTGTTTACCTGTGTGGTGTGTAGGTGATGAAGGTGTGTAGGTGAAGAAGGTGTTTTTACCTGTATGGTGTGTAGGTGATGAAGGTGTGTTTACCTGTGTGGTGTGTAGGTGATGAAGGTGTGTAGGTGATGAAGGTGTGTTTACCTGTGTGTGGTGTGTAGGTGATGAAGGTGTGTTTACCTGTGTGGTGTGTAGGTGATGAAGGTGTGTAGGTGATGAAGGTGTGTTTACCTGTATTTGGCGTGTATGATGGCGTATATGAAGGGGTTGTAAGCGGCGGATGCTTTGGCTATAACAGCTGGTACAGTTTTAGCGTATGGGTTGAGGACGTGCGCATACCTGCCACCAAGGAAGAATTCAGGGTTCACAGGTCATTCAGAGGCCATTAAACGGTCATTTAAAGGTCATTGTAATTTAGAGGTCATTGTATTCATAGATACTCATACAGTCATCACACACACTCAGCTCTTTTGGAGATGCTGAGCATCACACGCTCTGAGATATGAAGCTATATTATGGTGATGGACGGAGCTTAATATTTCTCTCACCCCGCCCAGGCGATGAGGGTCACACAGGCGTACGGAGCCCAGGACAGCACGTACACGGTGATGACCACAGCCGCGATCTTCGCCAGCTTCCACTCACTGCGGACACTCTGCTGAGGACGGGACCCGCTCTGCCTTCTTACCTGAGAGCCCAGCCTGGACACGTCCCTGTGTATATATACAGTATCTATATAATAAAGTTCTGTGTGTATATATAGTATCTATATAATAAAGTCCTGTGTGTATATACAGTATCTATATAATAAAGTCCTGTGTGTATATACAGTATGTGTGTATATACAATATCTATATAATAAAGTCCTGTGTGTATATACAGTATGTGTGTATATACAATATCTATATAATAAAGTCCTGTGTGTATATATAGTATGTGTGTATATACAGTGTTTATATAATAAAGTCCAGTGTATATAAAGTATGTGTGTATATACAGTGTATATATAATAAAGTCCAGTGTATATAAAGTATGTGTGTATAAAGTATGTGTGTATATAGTATGTGTGTATATACAGTGTATATATAATAAAGTCCAGTGTATATAAAGTATGTGTGTATATACAGTGTATATATAATAAAGTCCAGTGTATATAAAGTATGTGTGTATATACAGTGTATATATAATAAAGTCCAGTGTATATAAAGTATGTGTGTATATAGTATGTGTGTATATAGTATGTGTGTATATACAGTGTATATATAATAAAGTCCAGTGTATATAAAGTATGTGTGTATATACAGTGTATATATAATAAAGTCCAGTGTATATAAAGTATGTGTGTATATACAGTGTATATATAATAATGTCCAGTGTATATAAAGTATGGGTGTATATACAGTGTATATATAATAAAGTCCAGTGTATATAAAGTATGTGTGTATATACAGTGTATATATAATAAAGTCCAGTGTATATAAAGTATGGGTGTATATACAGTGTATATATAATAAAGTCCAGTGTATATAAAGTATGGGTGTATATACAGTGTATATATAATAAAGTCCAGTGTATATAAAGTATGTGTGTATATACAGTGTATATATAATAAAGTCCAGTGTATATAAAGTATGGGTGTATATACAGTGTATATATAATAAAGTCCAGTGTATATAAAGTATGGGTGTATATACAGTGTATATATAATAAAGTCCAGTGTATATAAAGTATGTGTGTATATACAGTGTATATATAATAAAGTCCAGTGTATATAAAGTATGGGTGTATATACAGTGTATATATAATAAAGTCCAGTGTATATAAAGTATGGGTGTATATACAGTGTATATGAAGGGTGGGGGTGAGGAACCTGCTGGTTCTCCGTACAGACAGGAACATGTAGATGTAGCAGTAGATGATGACTCCCAGCGGAATGAAGAACACACAGCAGCAGAGCGCTAGCGTATAGCTCCTGTTCCCCGCTGTCGGAGACACGTAGTCCCACGTACACGACGTCATCAGCCCCTCCGGCACGTATGAACCTGCAGCCACACCCATTATATAATATAAGTACAATATATAATATATATATATACATTACATAATAACACCATAACCTATTCAACACTATATATATTACATAATAACACCATAACCTGTTCATCACCATATATATTATATAATAACACCATAAGCTATTCATCACTATATATATTACATAATAACACCATAACTTATTCA
This sequence comes from Megaleporinus macrocephalus, assembly GCA_021613375.1. Taxonomy (NCBI): domain Eukaryota; kingdom Metazoa; phylum Chordata; class Actinopteri; order Characiformes; family Anostomidae; genus Megaleporinus; species Megaleporinus macrocephalus. Next base: position 39,597,786 of record CM038725.1, read on the forward strand.
TCACCATATATATTACATAATAACACCATAACCTATTCATCACCATATATATTATATAATAACACCATAACCTATTCTTCACTATATATATTACATAATAACACCATAACTTATTCTTCACCATATATATTATATAATAACACCATAACCTATTATTCACTATATATATTACATAATAACACCATAACTTATTCTTCACCATATATATTATATAATAACACCATAACCTATTCATCACTATATATATTACATAATAACACCATAACTTATTCATCACCATATATATTACATAATAACACCATAACCTATTCATCACCATATATATTATATAATAACACCATAACCTATTCTTCACTATATATATTACATAATAACACCATAACTTATTCTTCACCATATATATTATATAATAACACCATAACCTATTCTTCACTATATATATTACATAATAACACCATAACTTATTCTTCACCATATATATTATATAATAACACCATAACCTATTCATCACTATATATATTACATAATAACACCATAACCTATTCTTCACTATATATATTATATAATAACACCATAACCTATTCTTCACTATATATATTACATAATAACACCATAACTTATTCTTCACCATATATATTATATAATAACACCATAACCTATTCTTCACTATATATATTACATAATAACACCATAACTTATTCTTCACCATATATATTATATAATAACACCATAACCTATTCTTCACTATATATATTACATAATAACACCATAACTTATTCTTCACCATATATATTATATAATAACACCATAACCTATTCATCACTATATATATTACATAATAACACCATAACCTATTCTTCACTATATATATTATATAATAACACCATAACTTATTCTTCACCATATATATTATATAATAACACCATAACCTATTCTTCACTATATATATTACATAATAACACCATAACTTATTCTTCACCATATATATTATATAATAACACCATAACCTATTCATCACCATATATATTATATAATAACACCATAACCTATTCATCACCATATATATTACATAATAACACCATAACCTATTCATCACCATATATATTACATAATAACACCATAACCTATTCATCACCATATATATTACATAATAACACCATAACCTATTCATCACCATATATATTATATAATAACACCATAACCTATTCATCACATATATATTATATAATAACACCATAACCTATTCTTCACCATATATATTTTATAACACCATAACCTATTCATCACCATATATATTATATAATAACACCATAACCTATTCATCACATATATATTATATAATAACACCATAACCTATTCATCACCATATATATTATATAATAACACCATAACCTATTCATCACTATATATATTATATAATAACACCATAACCTATTCATCACCATATATATTATATAACAACACCATAACCTATTCATCACCATATATATTATATAATAACACCATAACCTATTCATCACTATATATATTATATAATAACACCATAACCTATTCATCACTATATATATTATATAATAACACCATAACTTATTCTTCACCATATATATTATATAATAACACCATAACCTATTCATCACTATATATATTACATAATAACACCATAACCTATTCATCACCATATATATTATATAACAACACCATAACCTATTCATCACATATATATTATATAATAACACCATAACCTATTCATCACATATATATTATATAATAACACCATAACCTATTCATCACTATATATATTATATAATAACACCATAACTTATTCTTCACCATATATATTATATAATAACACCATAACCTATTCATCACTATATATATTACATAATAACACCATAACCTATTCATCACCATATATATTATATAACAACACCATAACCTATTCATCACCATATATATTATATAATAACACCATAACCTATTCATCACTATATATATTATATAATAACACCATAACCTATTCATCACATATATATTATATAATAACACCATAACCTATTCTTCACTATATATATTATATAATAACACCATAACCTATTCATCACCATATATATTTTATAATAACACCATAACCTATTCATCACTATATATATTATTGTACTTCCACTAACTGGCCACTTTATTAGAAACACCCACCTTGTACTTCCACTAACTGGCCACTTTATTAGAAACACCCACCTTGTACTTCCACTAACTGGCCACTCTATTAGAATACTGTACTCCCATTGGGGCATTTTTAAATATTTGAATGAGTTGAGACTTACTCCAGCCAATCAGAGGAGCGAGACTCCAGGCCAGCGAGTACATCCAGACGAGGATGATGATGACGAAGGTTCTGCATTTGGAGTTCCACTGTATGGCCTTCAGCGGACGTGTGATGACCAGGTACCGGTCCACTGAGATGGCCAGCAGGGTGATCATAGAAGTGATTCCAAACAGAGCTCCACAGAACGCGTAGATCTTACAGACTGCAGAGATCCACAAGATCACACAACATCAGCAGGAGAGCATCTGAAGATCCTCCAGAGAGCACTGAGTTAAGGTCTTAACTGAGGAACAGATGTTCTACAGGTTCTCAGCTCTAAACACTGGACCTGACGTGAAGGTTCCACTGTTCACTGTAACACTCAGCCTACACTTCATAAACACTCACAACACCAAACACCACAATTCAATAATCTGCTGTAATAATAATAATAATAATAATAATAATAATAATTAGCTCTAAAACACTGAACAGCTTTAATAAGAACTTGTATATGTGTAAACAGGCTCGTCCAATCAGATCTCCACCTGTGTTAATTATTGGAATATTAGAATATTAGAATATTAATATTAATATTAATATTGTTGAGCAGAGTGTTACCCAGCTCCCCCATGGTCCACTGCGTGTGCAGGCAGTTGATGAAGAACAGCGGCGACTGCGTTAGCGCCATCAGCAGGTCACTCACCGCCAGGTTAACGATGAAGAAGTTCGGCAGCGTGCGCAGCTTCCTGTTACTGAAACACACATCCATCTCTTCAGTACACACGTCTGATAACGCCTGGATATAATCAGACCTCATACAGATACATACAGGATCTAGTCTGATACGTACAGGATCTAATCAGATACATACAAAATATAATCAGATACGTACAGAATATAATCAGATACAAACAGAATATAATCAGATACGTACAGAATATAACAGGATCTAGTCTGATACTTACAGGATCTAATCAGATACATACAAAATATAATCAGATACGTACAGAATATAATCAGATACATACAGAATATAATCAGATACGTACAGAATATAATCAGATACATACAAAATATAATCAGATACGTACAGAATATAATCAGATACATACAAAATATAATCAGATACGTACAGAATATAATCAGATACATACAAAATATAATCAGATACGTACAGAATATAATCAGATACATACAGAATATAACCAGATACATACAGAATATAATCAGATACAAAAAGAATATAATCAGATACATACAGAATATAATCAGACCTCATACAGATACATACAGGATCTAGTCTGATACGTACAGGATCTAATCAGATACATACAAAATATAATCAGATACATACAGAATATAATCAGATACATACAGAATATAATCAGACCTCATACAGAATATAACAGGATCTAGTCTGATACGTACAGGATCTAGTTTGATACGTACAAGATCTAATCAGATACACACAGAATTTAATCAGATACATATAAAGCCTAATTACATATGTACATAATCTAATCAGATACATACAGGATCTAGTCAGATACATATAGAATCTAATGAGATATGTACAGGATCTATTCAGATATGTACAGGATCTAGTCAGATATGTACAGGATCTAGTCAGATACATATAGAATCTAATCAGATATGTACAGGATCTATTCAGATATGTACAGGATCTAGTCAGATATGTACAGGATCTATTCAGATATGTACAGGATCTATTCAGATACATATAGAATCTAATCAGATATGTACAGGATCTATTCAGATATGTACAGGATCTAGTCAGATATGTACAGGATCTAGTCAGATACATATAGAATCTAATCAGATATGTACAGGATCTATTCAGATATGTACAGGATCTAGTCAGATATGTACAGGATCTATTCAGATATGTACAGGATCTAGTCAGATACATATAGAATCTAATCAGATATGTACAGGATCTATTCAGATATGTACAGGAGTGCTGAAGGAGCAGGTGTAGAGCTAATCGAGCTCATCTGTCCAATCCAGAGAATGAACCACCTCCCTAATGGTATCTGCTCTGTGGTGGTCCTGTGGGGGTCCTGATCATTAAAGAACAGAGTAATAAAGTATACAGAGAATCAGATGAACTACAGTCTGTAAGTGGAGCTCCTGTATGGTCAGTGGAGCTGATGCAGTGAGGAGGTGGAGCTGATGCAGTGAGGAGGTGGTCTTGGAGACCCTATGTCTAGGGCCTCTCATCATCATCATCATCATCATCGTCCTTCTCCTCATCATCGTCCTCCTCCAGCGAATCACAGATGAGATCTCTGAATACTGTGTGTTTATTGCAGTTCTGCAATGGGTGGTCTTGTGTACGTGCTGTGGTCTGCTATTGGACGGTTGGTGGTCTCGTGTACGTGGTCTTCTATTGGACGGTGGGTGGTCTCGTGTACGTGGTCTGCTATTGGACGGTTGGTGGTCTCGTGTACGTGGTCTGCTATTGGACGGTAGGTGGTCTCGTGTACGTGGTCTGCTATTGGACGGTTGGTGGTCTCGTGTACGTGGTCTGCTATTGGACGGTGGGTGGTCTCGTGTACGTGGTCTGCTATTGGACGGTGGGTGGTCTCGTGTACGTGGTCTGCTATTGGACGGTGGGTGGTCTCGTGTACGTGGTCTGCTATTGGACGGTTGGTGGTCTCGTGTACGTGGTCTTCTATTGGACGGTGGGTGATCTCGTGTACGTGGTCTGCTATTGAACGGTAGGTGGTCTCGTGTACGTGGTCTGCTATTGGACGATGGGTGGTCTCGTGTACGTGGTCTGCTATTGGACGGTTGGTGGTCTCGTGTACGTGGTCTGCTATTGGACGGTGGGTGGTCTCGTGTACGTGGTCTGCTATTAGACGGTGGGTGGTCTCGTGTACGTGGTCTGCTATTGGACGGTGGGTGGTCTCGTGTACGTGGTCTGCTATTGGACGGTGGGTGGTCTCGTGTACGTGGTCTGCTATTGGACGGTGGGTGGTCTCGTGTACGTGGTCTGCTATTAGACGGTGGGTGGTCTCGTGTACGTGGTCTGCTATTGGACGGTGGGTGGTCTCGTGTACGTGGTCTGCTATTGGACGGTGGGTGGTAAGAGCAGTGGTGATCCTGATGCTGACCCAGATCGGCGCTGGGCTGGAGAAGAGCTTTAGAAGATATTAGTGCTTTTAGCTGACCACCCCTCCCCCTCACTGCCATCCTATTAACACAGTGGGCTGCAGCGCAGGGTCCCGGTCACCAGGGGGCACCACCAGCATGATCACAAATCTAATACCAGACTGATACCCGCGCTCTCAGACTGATACCCCCGTTCTCAGACTGATACCCCCCGTCTCAGACTCATACCCCCGCTCTCAGACTGATACCCCCGTTCTCAGACTGATACCCCCACTCTCAGACTGATACCCCCGCTCTCAGACTCATACCCCCGTTCTCAGACTGATACCCCCACTCTCAGACTGATACCCCCGCTCTCAGACTCATATCCCCGCTCTTAGACTGATACCCCCGCTCTCAGACTCATATCCCCGCTCTCAGACTGATACCCTCCGTCTCAGACTCATACCCCCGCTCTCAGACTGATTCCCCCACTCTCAGACTGATACCCCCGCTCTCAGACTGATACCCCCCGCTCTCAGACTGATTCCCCCGTTCTCAGACTGATACCCCACTCTCAGACTGATACCCCCACTCTCAGACTGATACCCCCACTCTCAGACTGATTCCCCCGCTCTCAGACTGATACCCCCGCTCTCAGACTGATACCCTCCGCTCTCAGACTGATACCCCCACTCTCAGACTGATACCCCTGCTCTCAGACTGATACCCCACTCTCAGACTGATACCCCCACTCTCAGACTGATACCCCCGCTCTCAGACTGATACCCCCACTCTCAGACTGATTCCCCCGCTCTCAGACTGATACCCCCGCTCTCAGACTGATACCCTCCGCTCTCAGACTGATACCCCCACTCTCAGACTGATACCCCTGCTCTCAGACTGATACCCCCGCTCTCAGACTGATACCCCCACTCTCAGACTGATACCCCCGTTCTCAGACTGATACCCCACTCTCAGACTGATACCCCCCGCTCTCAGACTGATACCCTCAGCTCAGACTGACACCCCCCGCTCTCAGACTGATATCCCCGCTCTCAGACTGATACCCCCCGCTCTCAGACTGATACCCCCGCTCTCAGACTGATACCCTCAGCTCAGACTGATATCCCCCGCTCAGACTGATACCCCCGTTCTCAGACTGATACCCCACTCTCAGACTGATACCCCCACTCTCAGACTGATACCCCCGTTCTCAGACTGATACCCCGACTCTCAGACTGATACCCCACTCTCAGACTGATACCCCCGCTCTCAGACTGATACCCCCGCTCTCAGACTGATACCCCCCGCTCTCAGACTGATACCCTCCGCTCAGACTGATACCCTCCGCTCAGACTGATACCCCCCACTCTCAGACTGATACCCTCCGCTCAGACTGATACCCTGCGCTCTCAGACTGATACCCCCTGCTCTCAGACTCATACCCCCAGCTCTCAGACTGATACCCCCGCTCTCAGACTGATACCCCCCACTCTCAGACTGATACCCACGCTCTCAGACTGATACCCCCGTTCTCAGACTGATACCCCCCGTCTCAGACTCATACCCCCGCTCTCAGACTGATACCCCCGCTCTCAGACTGATACCCCCCGATCTCAGACTGATACCCTCCGCTCAGACTGATACCCCCGCTCTCAGACTGATACCCCCACTCTCAGACTGATACCCCCGCTCTCAGACTGATACCCCCACTCTCAGACTGATACCCCCGCTCTCAGACTGATACCCCCACTCTCAGACTGATACCCCTGCTCTCAGACTGATACCCCCACTCTCAGACTGATACCCCCACTCTCAGACTGATACCCCCGCTCTCAGACTGATACCCCCCGCTCTCAGACTGACCTGCGGAAAGCGAATATGACCAGCGTGTTTCCGGTCACTCCCAGAGTTCCCACCATGAGGATGATGAAGGCCAGTATGTAATGCACGTGGTCAGGAACATCCACTTTCCTAAACAGCAGGTACGTCTGCAGCTCCATCATCTCCACCATCTTCACCAAACAGAGAAACACAGAAAGATCAAAGATTACTCTGTCAGACCTTCATCCTGATAGACTCTCAGACCTTCATCCTGAGAATCTCAGACCTTCATCCTGAGTATATTAGTCCTTCATCCTGAGTATATTAGACCTTCATCCTGATAGACTCTCAGACCTTTATCCTGATAGACTCTCAGACCTTCATCCTGAGAATCTCAGACCTTCATCCTGAGTATATTAGTCCTTCATCCTGAGTATATTAGACCTTCATCCTGATAGACTCTCAGACCTTTATACTGAGACTCTCAGACCTTCATACTGATAGACTCTCAGACCTTCATCCTGAGTATATTAGACCTTCATCCTGATAGACTCTCAGACCTTCATCCTGATAGACTCTCAGACCCTTATACTGATAGACTCTCTGACTTTTATACTGAGACTCTCAGACCTTCATCCTGAGTATATTAGACCTTCATCCTGATAGACTCTCAGACCTTCATCCTGATAGACTCTCAGACCTTCATACTGAGACTCTCAGACCTTCATCCTGATAGACTCTCAGACCTTCCTACTGAGACTCTCAGACCTTCATCCTGATAGACTCTCAGACCTTCCTACTGAGACTCTCAGACCTTCCTACTGAGACTCTCAGACCCTCATACTGATAGACTCTCAGACTTTTATACTGAGACTCTCAGACCCTCATACTGAGACTCTCAGACCTTCATCCTGATAGACTCTCAGACCTTCATACTGAGACTCTCAGACCTTCATCCTGATAGACTCTCAGACCTTCCTACTGAGACTCTCAGACCTTCATCCTGATAGACTCTCAGACCTTCCTACTGAGACTCTCAGACCTTCCTACTGAGACTCTCAGACCCTCATACTGATAGACTCTCAGACCTCCCTACTGAGACTCTCAGACCTTCCTACTGAGACTCTCAGACCCTCATACTGATAGACTCTCAGACTTTTATACTGAGACTCTCAGACCCTCATACTGAGACTCTCAGACCTTCATCCTGATAGACTCTCAGACCTTCATCCTGATAACATCCTGACAGTGAGCAGTTAATCCCTAAAAGAGTTGCTGTCACGATGGCACCTCACCTCAAGAGAACGTTCCACATTCTACAGCAGAACCGAATACAAAGATTATCACTGTAAAAGAAGTACCCATAATTCAGCGATACCCAGATCATTGTAAAGAAGATCTGAGGTCTGATCAGTGCTACAGGGAACCAGAAGATCTCAGAGTGTAGGCAGTAACAGCTAACCACTAACTGCTCAGCTCCAGCAGCTAGCCATGTTCCTCCTGGAAACAGAGAACTCAGTGTAAAGGTTCTACCTGCTGCGCGTCAGGTGATCAGAAACGTTAGGGTCCAGCTCCTCTTCCTCATAGGTTCCTCATGCCCCCGCGTCGCTCTGGCCGAGCCCTGCGCTGGTCTCTGTGTGACTGAGGGGAACCGGAGCGCTCTGCGTGGGTGGGATTGGAACTGTGGGATTATATTTGTCTGAGTGTAATCCTGTATCCTGATACTGCAGCCGACAATAACAGCACTAATGCCCTCCTCACACGTTCTGCAGCTCGGAGAACAGAACCGCCGTACGGTACCAGAACCACGCGCTCACACACAGGTCTGTACCAGCTCCCGCACAGATCACTCTCTCTGCCAGCCCCTGTGCCATCGATACAGACTGTAAGCAGGTTCTAGATAGTGTGAATAGGAGAGATAGTGCAAGCAGGTTCTAGATAACTGAACATGAGAGGTTGTGTAAGCAGGTTGTAGATAACTGAGTCTGAGAGTGAGTGTGAGTGATAGTGTAAGCAGGTTCTAGATTATTGAGTGTGAGCATGAGTGGTAGTGTAAGCAGGTTCTAGATAACTGAACATGAGTGGTATTTTGAGCAGAGTCTAGATTATTGTGAGTGGTAGTGTAGGCAGGTTCTACATTATGGAGTATGAGTGGTAGTGTAAGCAGGTTCTAGATTATGGAGTATGAGTGGTAATGTAAGCAGGTTCTAGATTATGGAGTATGAGTGGTAATGTGAGCAGGTTCTAGATTATTGAGTGTGAGTATAAGTGGTAATGTAAGCAGGTTCTAGATAACTGGGTATGAGTGGTTGTGTACGCAGGTTCTAGATTATTGAGTGTGAGTATAAGTGGTAATGTTAGCAGGTTCTAGATAACTGGGTATGAGTGGTTGTGTACGCAGGTTCTAGATTATTGAGTGTGAGTACACAGGTTCTGGTTGGTTGTAAGGACTGTTTACTGAAAGGCTGTAGAACAGATACAGTCTGTTAGACTCAGGAGAACCGTTACTCTCTCTAGACGTCTGTGTTTAATCTAGAACTCGAGACTTGATTCTGATGCAGTGACTCCTCTCAGGTAGGCTGTCCTGCAGGTCAGTGGTCAGTTTGTGTCCAGTGGAGAACGCGTTCTGCTGGTGGGGGATGGAGGGATTTGCGGAGAACGAGGGATTAGACTGTGCTTTATCTCGGAGCTCGGAGTGCAGATCAAACCACCAACGTAATTCTCCAGAGTTCACACGGAGAGCCGCTCCGCTGTAATCTTCCCCGTCTCTGGATTAATCTGACCGCTGGTCAGGAGGACGTGTTCTAGAGTCAGCTGGACGTTACTGTGATTGCGAGGCAGAGAGTGGGTTCTGAGAAAGTCACAGAGTAATAGAGACTTTAATCTGAACTGGTGACCCCAACCACACACATCACTGAGCCTCGCTTTATCTAGAACACCTGACTCTACTCATTAAGTAATTAACAAGCCCTCATCCAGCAGACAATCACCAGACCAGCAGCATACCACCAGGCCAACAGCAGTCCAGCAGTCCAGCAGACCATCACCAGACCAGCCGCAGTCCAGCAGACCATCACCAGGCCAACAGCAGTCCAGCAGTCCAGCAGACCATCACCAGACCAGCCACAGTCCAGCAGACCATCACCAGACCAGCAGCAGTCCAGCAGACCAGCAGATCACCCCCAGACCAGCAGGGGTCCAGCAGACTATCACCAGACCAGCAGCAGTCTAGCCGACCAGCAGACCATCACCAGACCTGCAGCATTCCAGCAGTCCAGCAGACCATCACTAGACCAGCAGCAGTCTAGCCGACCAGCAGACCATCACCAGACCTGCAGGATTCCAGCAGTCCAGCAGACCATCACTAGACCAGCAGCCACAGTCCAGCAGACCAGCAGACAATCACCAGACCAGCAGACAATCACCAGACCAGCAGCAGTCCAGCAGACCATCACCAGACCAGCAGCAGTCCAGCAGACCATCACCAGACCAGCAGCAGTCCAGCAGACCATCACCAGACCAGCATCAGTCCAGCAGTCCAGCAGACCATCACCAGACCAGCAGCAGCCCATCAGCAGACCAGAAGCAGACCATGCAGCTATGCTGCTCTAGGCTGAATGGAGGCCTGTGCAGCTGTGTGCTGAGTGGGTGGGGCTGTGCTGAGTGGGTGGGGCTATGCTGAGTGGGTGGGGCTGTGCTGAGTGGGTGGGGCTATGCCGAGTGGGTGGGGCTATGCCGAGTGTGTGAGGCTATGCTGAGTGGGTGGGGCTATGCTGAGTGGGTGGGGCTATGCCGAGTGGGTGGGGCTATGCCGAGTGTGTGAGGCTATGCTGAGTGGGTGGGGCTATGCTGAGTGGGTGGGGCTATGCTGGTTGAGGCTGTTTAAAATGGGAGACATTATAGTAAATACTCAGGGGACAAGAGGACAGAGACACCTGGTCTCACAGCAGCAACTGTTCTTCAGGGCACATGGGGAAGAACTGAAGATACCTGAGATGTTCTAAAGAGGAGAAGTTCTTCAGCACGTGTTCAGGCTGTGCAGTAACGCTTGTTACTCTGTTGATCTGTTGCTGCGGTTACGCTACAATGAAACTCGTTCTGTACATACAGTGTGTATACAATTTCTGAACGATACTTCTGGAGAGAGAGACCGGCTTCCACCCACACGTTAAAGGTCTCATTTTAAAGACCGCCAACAAGTCTCCTCTCCTGTGGTTCTGTTCATGACATCATCAGCAAACTCAGCTTCCATCACAGGACTGCCATGTTTGCTCAGTTCCTACTCCTACTTCTACTCCTACTTCTACTTCTACTTCTACTTCTACTCCTACTCCTACTCCTACTTCTACTCCTACTTCTTCTTCTACTTCTACTTCTACTCCTACTTCTACTTCTACTCCTACTTCCTGGAATCATCCACAAGACACACACACAGTCCAGACACTGTCCAGGCTCTGAAGTTCTTCACTTTATTTCACAAACAGTAAATCATAAGTCACATCTGAGATGGTAGAAATGAGGCTTTTCTGAGCGTCAAGGCAGAACGTTTGTCTCTGGAGATACTAGACGTACAGGAACAGGAAGCTGGGAGTCTTAGGGTTTTCTTCTAACTCTGGAGAAACGCAGGGAAGCGACAGAGAAACATACAGAACTTAACCTAAACACACGCAGTGCAGACCAACATCAGCAAACCACAACACTAAACACACACAGTACAGGTCTGAGGAACCTTCACCAGGCTCTCCCTCTAAAGGTTCTAGTTCTCACGATGAATGCTGACATCAAATAAAGCTCATACAAAAAATAAACACAGTCCTTCAGCCAAAGCTGTCCTCAGTAGTGACGTGGTCAGAAGGAAATTGTGGTCAGCAGTTCTGGCTGTTTCCTTAGATCCAGAGATAAAACACAGGTGTTCAAGAGTTTAACTGACCAAGAGTTGTGATGTACAGGTGTTGTACTATTGTAGAGTTGTGGTGTTCGGTGGGTACGGGTGTTGTACTATTGTAGAGTTGTGGTGTTCGGTGGGTACAGGTGTTGTACTATTGTAGAGTTGTGGTCTTTGGTGAGTACGGGTGTTGTACTATTGTAGAGTTGTGGTGTTCGGTGGGTACAGGTGTTGTACTATAGTAGAGTTGTGGTCTTTGGTGAGTACGGGTGTTGTACTATTGTAGAGTTGTGGTGTTCGGTGGGTACGGGTGTTGTACTATAGTAGAGTTGTGGTGTTCGGTGGGTACAGGTGTTGTACTATTGTAGAGTTGTGGTCTTTGGTGGGTACAGGTGTTGTACTATTGTAGAGTTGTGGTGTTCGGTGGGTACGGGTGTTGTACTATTGTAGAGTTGTGGTGTTCGGTGGGTACAGGTGTTGTACTATAGTAGAGTTGTGGTCTTTGGTGGGTACAGGTGTTGTACTATTGTAGAGTTGTGGTCTTTGGTGGGTACAGGTGTTGTACTATTGTAGAGTTGTGGTCTTTGGTGGGTACAGTTGTTGTACTATTGTAGAGTTGTGGTCTTTGGTGGGTACAGGTGTTGTACTATTGTAGAGTTGTGGTCTTTGGTGGGTACGGCTGTTGTACTATTGTAGAGTTGTGGTCTTCGGTGGGTACAGGTGTTGTACTATAGTAGAGTTGAGGTGTTCGGTGGGTACAGGTGTTGTACTATTGTAGAGTTGTGGTGTTCGGTGGGTACAGGTGTTGTACTATAGTAGAGTTGTGGTCTTTGATGGGTACAGGTGTTGTACTATTGTAGAGTTGTGGTGTTCGGTGGGTACGGGTGTTGTACTATTGTAGAGTTGTGGTGTTCGGTGGGTACAGGTGTTGTACTATAGTAGAGTTGTGGTCTTTGGTGGGTACAGGTGTTGTACTATTTCAGAGTTGTGGTCTTTGGTGGGTACAGGTGTTGTACTTTTGTAGAGTTGTGGTCTTTGGTGGGTACAGGTGTTGTACTATTGTAGAGTTGTGGTCTTTGGTGGGTACGGCTGTTGTACTATTGTAGAGTTGTGGTGTTCGGTGGGTACGGGTGTTGTACTATTGTAGAGTTGTGGTCTTCGGAGGGTACGGGTGTTGTCCTATTGTAGAGTTGTGGTCTTCAGAGGATACGGGTGTTGTACTATTGTAGAGTTGTGGTCTTCGGAGGGTACGGGTGTTGTACTATTGTAGAGTTGTGGTCTTCAGAGGATACGGGTGTTGTACTATTGTAGAGTTATGGTCTTCGGAGGGTACGGGTGTTGTACTTCTGTAAAGTTGTACTTGTAGACGTTGTGGTGTTCAGTTGGTGCAGGTGTTGATGTTCTTGCCGTCAGCAGCGTCCTCCACCAGAGAAACATGGTAGTCGGTGGACAGAGTGAAGTGCGAGACACAGCCTACTAACCCTGCCAGGTACTGCCTGCTGGTGTATAGAGCGATCTCCTTCATCCCACCTGCAGAGAGACCACCGTCATCGTTATCACATGTGCTAACAGTGGGATCGCTAAGTAGTCCCATAAGACAAGGACCACTAGGTCAGACCATGTGGTGCCTCTGAGTCTTCATTTAGTTTCATACCAACATAAAGATCTCCGTTGATGTTGAGCTGCCTCATCTTTCCCGGCGATCTTCCTGTTTTAGCCCCGTAATCATCCACGGTCAGCTTCCCGAACTGCCCGTCCCTGCAGAGAGAGACAGTCGTTACTGACCATCTCAGATTTACAGAACGTTTTCAGGACAGTTTTCAGGACATACAGGTTCTGTCTGAAGACCTACTGAGTCTCTACATGAACAGTATTTACATCACTGTCCTGACACATAGACTGTCCCTATTCTTACATCCCTTAAATATTCTGACTACTGAGCTTCTTCCTTCCGCTGAACTGTAAGGGAGCATGGAACGGTTCCTCAGCCGCTACGACAATCCCATAATGCAACACGGTGAAGATCCAGAGTCAGGGCTACTCACTAGGTTTTGAAACAGACCTAATGTCATTGTGTCCTGCAGCTTCTGGGAACAGTAGCGTCGGTTTCTGTGGGTCTATAAACCTGTTGGTCCTGAGGTCTGCAGGGATTTGTCAGGGACCCAGAAACATCTGTGTCCATTCTAGAACAGTTTCTGAACATCTACCAGCAGAGAGGAAGTCTGACCTGACGGCTTTCACTCGGTGCCACTTTCCATCGCTGAAGGTTCCATTGAGAACAATGACCGCAGCACCGCTGCCCAGATTATAGCTGCAGAAGAAAAAGGTCAGTCAGGGTCTCACCGCGTCTCTGAGTCGTTCATTTCATCTGAGGTGGAACTGAGTAGTGGAACGAGCGTAGATCTCTGAGAGGACGTTCCTGTACCTGCTGTGTGAATGTGTGGAGACCGTTTCTACCTGAACATCAGAGCTCCGTCCTGCAGTCCCAGAGACAGGAAGTCACTGTTAGCTCTCATTGGGCTGGACCCTCTCCACATCAGCAGGCCGTCTGCAGACGTGCTCTTAAAGCGCATGAACACGTTCGTCCTGGAGCCGGAAACCCTGCAGGAAGACGTCCCAGTTAGAGACCCTCAAACCTGCACTCATACGTTCACCCCCTCCAACAGATGCATTTACACACAGACCCTCCCACAACGCAACCCAGTGGAGGGTCCGCCGTTATCCTGACATACAACAGTGTTGATGAGACCCCCTGTCCCAGACGCTCACAGTATCTAAGCATGTAGACAGCAGAGGAGTGTGTTCCACACTTGACTACCTTAAACTACCTGCGGTGTTCCTCAGGGCTCAGTACTTTTACTTAGTGTTTATTACGGTTTCAGTCCACTGATACACTCACACAGCTCATAACTAATAATTCATAGGACATTAAGTCCTGGACGAGTAGTTTTAGTAGAACTCCAGTACATTAGTACTCCTAATTCTTTACACCACGTAACACGCTAGCTGACCACCAGCAACTCGAGCCCAGGTTCAGTCAAGTCTAGACTACGGCTGTGTCCCAATTCAAGGGCTTCATCTTTCAGAGGCTCAGAAATCCGTCCTCCTTCTCCAGCGGGTGAATCCTTCGCCCTCCAACAAGTCCCGAGGTCCCTACCCCGCGTGCCGGTCAGAGGATAGCAAACAGGAAATACATCGCAGAGCAGATTGTGCCATCATGTCCACCTGCAGCCCCTGAACTAGAAACAGGACACGAACACCTGCACCTCCACCTGTGACTCTACAGAAGAACCTTCCTGTCCCAACAAGAACCTTCTTTTTTCCTGTTCTTGTTTTTGGCTCGTTCTGTGTGTGTAGCGTGAATTCTAGTTCACTGTCCAGTCGTGTCCATCTAATAGCTGCTAACGGAGGCTGGACAGCGTAAGTTCAGGACAGCGGAGTGTTTTACCGTTTGAGAATGTCTCGGTTGTCGTAGGTCAGATAACTGCGGCCGGTAAACTGAGGGATCTCAATAGCCTCGGTCACAGCTGCAGAGAGAAAGGAGCAGAAGAACCATGTTGTGGGTGAAGAGTCTATAAAAGGCCACCAGGTGGCGGCACGCAACTTTAGAACATGCTTCAATATGAAACTGGGAAGAGGAGGACGTCTGCGAGACATCGGTCCTCAGAGACCTTCAGAGGTTCCAGACCTTTTCCTCTGCCTTAATTTGCCACATGAGCAAAAATGTGGACGGTCTGGGGGTCCCTGAGGACCACTGAGACGTCTTCACGTGTTGTGTGTGTTCCGGCACTTACTGTTCAGGCAGTAGTTTCCGCACTCTGGGCAATGAAAGCACAAAACAGAATAAAAGAAGCTTAAGAAAGACTTGGTGGTGTTTGTTGCGAGGATGAAGTCTGCAGGAACAGTCAAGGTGCAGATTAAACACAGTTCAGATCAAACAGCAGGTGGCGCTAAACACTGAATGTATTGAATAAGGTCGCTTGACTGCTGTGGAGACATAAAGATCAAAGGAATGGAAATGAGTACGGAAATGAAGTGGGAGTGTCTCCTCACCTTTCTGGCAGTGTTTTCCGTCGTAGCCCAGCGCGCAGTCGCAGTCGTAGCCGTCCCGCTTGGGTCTGCAGGTCCCCCCGTTAGCGCAGGGGTTCTCCACACAGGGGTGTACAGCGTTCAGGACATTTACCCCTCCTGCCTGCCCTGTCGCCACGGCAACCGAGCGGTCATTCAGAGTTATCTACAGGACAGAGAAATCCAGCTGGAGCTTGAGGCAGCGGTTAGAACCTGACTGTAGACCAACAGTTACTTCACATAATCAACAAGTGCAGGACTACACCTCACATGTGTGTGTGTGTGTGTGTGTGTGTGTGTGTGTGTGTGTGTGTGTGTGTATGTGTGTGGGGGGGGGTGTTCAGTACCTTCTGAATGGCTCCACTGAAAGCTCTGAAGACTCCAGCACTGCTCTTTGTTGCATCATAGTCGGGAACTCCACCGACGTAGAGCAGAGAACTGCATTTAATCTGAGTGAACGCACCCTGAGAACACACAGACCCTCACTCAGAGCCGTAACACACACAGACCCTCACTCAGAGCCGTAACACACACAGACCCTCACTCAGAGCCGTAACACACACAGACCTTCACTCAGAGCCGTAACACACACAGACCCTCACTCAGAGCCGTAACACACACAGACCCTCACTCAGAGCCGTAACAAACACAGACCCTCACTCAGAGCCGTAACACACACAGACCCTCACTCAGAGCCGTAACACACACAGACCTTCACTCAGAGCCGTAACAAACACAGACCCTCACTCAGAGCCGTAACACACACAGACCCTCACTCAGAGC
>CM038725.1:39624767-39638200 GCA_021613375.1 Megaleporinus macrocephalus
TATTACAGGTGATTCCAGATATTATATGTTACAGAGTAACAGACGCTCCCCGTACCTCCTCTATGAAGATATTATACATTACAGAGTAACGGACGCTCCCCGTACCTCCTCTATGAAGATATTATACGTTACAGAGTAACAGACGCTCCCCGTACCTCCTCTATGAAGATATTATACATTACAGAGTAACGGACGCTCCCCGTACCTCCTCTATGAAGATATTATACATTACAGAGTAACAGACGCTCCCCGTACCTCCTCTATGAAGATATTATACATTACAGAGTAACAGACGCTCCCCGTACCTCCTCTATGAAGATATTATACATTACAGAGTAACGGACGCTCCCCGTACCTCCTCTATGAAGATATTATACATTACAGAGTAACGGACGCTCCCCGTACCTCCTCTATGAAGATATTATACGTTACAGAGTAACGGACGCTCCCCGTACCTCCTCTATGAAGATATTATACATTACAGAGTAACGGACGCTCCTCGTACCTCCTCTATGAAGATATTATACGTTACAGAGTAACGGATGCTCCCCGTACCTCCTCTATGAAGATATTATACGTTACAGAGTAACGGACGCTCCCCGTACCTCCTCTATGAATATATTATACATTACAGAGTAACAGACGCTCCTCGTACCTCCTCTATGAAGATATTATACGTTACAGAGTAACGGACGCTCCCCGTACCTCCTCTATGAAGATATTATACATTACAGAGTAACGGACGCTCCCCGTACCTCCTCTATGAAGATATTATACGTTACAGAGTAACGGACGCTCCCCGTACCTCCTCTATGAAGACGTCGTAGTCCGAGTCATCTGAGTCATCGTCCTTGGTCTGCGAGTCGGTGATGTAGAGATCGTAATCTGCGCTGCCTACGTCAGCTGGACCT
This sequence comes from Megaleporinus macrocephalus, assembly GCA_021613375.1. Classification (NCBI taxonomy): domain Eukaryota; kingdom Metazoa; phylum Chordata; class Actinopteri; order Characiformes; family Anostomidae; genus Megaleporinus; species Megaleporinus macrocephalus. The sequence continues at coordinate 39,625,679 of CM038725.1, forward strand.
GCCAGAGACACAGACAGGAGACGGGGTCATGTAGTCTGTCCTCACACACAGACGCTGCTCAGTAGGGGGTCGGTGGTCTTCAGAGCTGCTGGCCAGTGAGGGTCTCTGGCAGCGCAGCACTGACTGATAGTTACTCTGAATGTTACTACAGCACAGCCATGCTCAGCACCAGCTACACACACCACAGCTACAGTCTTAACCCCCCAGTCCGAGTCTGTGTGTGTGTGTATGTGTGTGTGTGTATATGTGTGTGTGTGTGTGTGTGTGTGTGTATATGTGTATGTGTATATATGTGTGTGTATGTGTATATGTGTGTGTGTGTATATGTGTGTGTGTGTATGCATGTGTGTGTATGCATGTGTGTGTATATGTGTATGTGTATATGTGTGTGTGTATATGTGTATGTGTGTATGTGTATGTATGTGTGTGTGTGTGTTTGTGTGTGTGTGTGTATATGTGCGTGTGAGAGTGTGTGTGTGTTTACATGTGTGTGTGTGTGTATATGTGTGTGTGAATGTGTGTGTGTATGTGTTTGTGTATATGTGTGTGTGTGTACATGTGTGTATGTGTTTGTGTATGTGTGTGTGTATATGTGTGTGTTTATGTGTATGTATGTGTGTGTGTGTGTTTGTGTGTGAATGTGTGTGTGTGTGTGTGTGTGTATGTGTGTGTGTTTAGGGGGTTACGGCGGTTCTCTCAGTAGGGGGCTTCTGGTTTTAATCTTGCCTGATGGGCTGGGCTGGTCTGGCGGAGGGGCTTAACAAAACTTCAGCCTGACTTTATACTTACAGAGCAAGTGTATGTGTGTGTGTATGTGTATGTGTGTGTATTCATTAGTGTGTGTGTGTGTGTGTGTGTGTGTGTGTGTGTGTGTGTGTGTGTGTGTATTTGTTTGTGCGTGTGTGTGTATTTGTTTGTGTTTGTGTGTGTATGTTACAGTGTGTGTTAATTACTGATGTGTGTGTGTGTTCCTTTATGTGTGTATTTGTTTGTGTGTGTGTGTTGCAGTGTGTGTAAATTACTGATGTGTGTGTGTGTATTCCTTTTTGTGTGTATTTGTTTGTATGTGTGTGTGTGTGTGTGTGTGTTACAGTGTGTGTTAATTACTGATGTGTGTGTGTGTGTGTGTGTGTGTGTGTATGTGTGTGTTTGTTACCGAGTGTGCGGACAGGTGGGTTTACAGGACTTGGTGGGCTGACCCCGTGTGTGTTGACAGCTCTGATGATGAACTGGTACTCCGTCTCTGGAATCAGGCCTTTCAGAACCATCGAGCTGGACTCCACTGGCTCACGGATATACGTCCACTCAGTGTCCATCTCCGGCCTGTCTCACACACAGGTATACACAGTTACACACAGGTACACACAGGTAAACACAGAAACACACAGAAACACACAGAAACACACAGATGCACACAGTTACACACAGGTACACATAGAAACACACAGAAACACACAGAAACACACAGATGCACACAGTTACACACAGGTACACAGAGGGACACACAGTTACACACAGGTACACACAGGTACACACAGGTAAACACAGATACACACAGAAACAAACAGAAACACACAGGTACACACAGGTACACAAAGGTACACAAAGGTACACACAGGTAAACACAGATACACACTTAAACACACAGGTAAACACAGTTACACACAGGTAAACACAGTTACACATAGGTACAAACAGATACACACAAACACACAGAAACACACAGATACACACAGCAACACACAGGTACACATAGGTAAACACAGAAACACAAAGAAACACACAGATGCACACAGTTACACACAGGTACACACAGGTAAACACAGAAACACACAGAAACACAAAGAAACACACAGATGCACACAGTTACACACAGGTACACACAGATACACACAGGTAAAAACAGAAACACACAGAAACACACAGATGCACACAGTTACACACAGGTACACACAGATACACACAGGTAAAAACAGAAACACACAGAAACACACAGAAACACAGTTACAGGTTACACACAGAAACACACAAACACAAAGGTAAACACAGCTACACACATTTACACACGGGTACATACAGAAACACACAGGTACACACAGAAACACACAGTTACACACAAAAACACACAGGTAAACACAGTTACACACAGGTACACACAGATGCACACAGTTACATACAGGTACACACAGGAACACAGGTACACACAGAAACACACATGTACACACAGGTAAACACAGAAACACACAGGTACACACAGGTAAACACAGAAACACACAGATGCACACAGTTACACACAGGTACACACAGGTACACACAGTTACACACAGGTACACACAGGTAAACACAGAAACACACAGAAACACACAGATGCACACAGTTACACACAGGTACACACAAACACACAGGTACACACAGGTACACACAGAAACACACAGAAACACACAGAAACAAACAGATGCACACAGTTACACACAGGTACACACAGAAACACACAGCTACACACAGGTAAACACAGAAACACACAGAAACACACAGAAACACACAGATGCACACAGTTACATACAGATGCACACAGTTACACACAGAAACACACAGATGCACACAGTTACACACAGGTACACAGAGCGACACACAGGTACACACAGGTACACACAGATACACACAGATACACTGAAACACACAGGTACACACAGGTAAACACAGTTACACACAGGTACAAACAGGGAAACACAGTTACACACAGGTACAAACAGATACACACAAACACACAGAAACACACAGATACACACAGCAACACACAGGTACACACAGGTAAACACAGAAACACACAGAAACACAAAGAAACACACAGATGCACACAGTTACACACAGGTACACACAGGTAAACACAGAAACACAAAAAACACACATATGCACACAGTTACACACAGGTACACACAGATACACACAGGTAAAAACAGAAACACACAGAAACACACAGTTACAGGTTACACACAGGTACACACAAACACACAGGTAAACACAGTTAGACACAGAAACACACAAATACACACAGGTAAACACAGTTACACACAGGTACACACAGGTAAACACAGTTACACACAGGTACACACAGGTAAACACAGTTACACACAAGTAAACACAGCTACACACAGGTACACACGGGTTAGTACAGAAACACAGTTACAAACAGGTAAACACAGTTACACACAGGTACACACAGTTACACACAGGTACACACAGATACACACAGGTAAAAACAGAAACACACATAAACACACAGTTACAGGTTACACACAGGTACACACAAACACACAGGTAAACACAGCTACACACAGGTACATACAGAAACACACAGGTACACACAGGTACACACAGGTACACACAGAAACACACAGAAACACACAGATAAACACAGTTAGACACAGAAACACACAAAAACACACAGGTAAACACAGTTACACACAGGTACACACAGCTACACACAGGTACACACGGGTACATACAGAAACACAGTAACACACAGGTAAACACAGTTACACACAGGTACACACAGAAACACACAGGTAAACACAGCTACACACAGGTACATACAGAAACACACAGAAACACACAGAAACACACAGGTAAACACAGTTACACACAGAAACACACAAAAACACACAGGTAAACACAGTTACACACAGAAACACACAAAACACACAGGTAAACACAGTTACACAGAGGTACACACAGTTACACAGAGGTACACACAGGTACACACAGATATACACAAACACACAGATACACACAGCAACACACATGTACACACAGAAACACACATTTAAACACAGTTACACATAGAAACACATAAAAACACACAGGTAAACACAGTTACACACAGGTACACAGTTACACACAGGTACACACGGATACACAGAAAAACACAGATACACACAGCAACAAACAGGTACACACAGAAACACACAGGTACACACAAGTACACACAGGTAAACACAGTTACACATAGGTAAACACAGCCACACACAGGTACACACAGGTACATACAGAAACACACAGGTACACACAGATATACACAAACACAGAGAAACACACAGATACACATAGCAACACACAGGTACACACAAACACACAGGTAAACACAGGTACACACAGAAACACACAGGTAAACACGGTTACACACAGGTAAACACAGCTACACACAGGTACATACAGAAACATACAGGTACACACAGGTACACACAGAAACATATAGGTAAACCCAGTTAGACACAGGTACACACAGATACACACAAACACACACAAACACACAGATACACACAGCAACACACAGGTACACACAGAAACACACATTTAAACACAATTACACACAGATACACACAGATACACACAGATACACACAAACACACACAAACACACAGATACACACAGCAACACACAGGTACACACAGAAACACACATTTAAACACAGTTACACACAGGTACACACAGATACACACAAACACACAGAAACACACAGATACACTCAGAAACACACAGATAAACAGAGGTAAACACAGTTACACAGAAGCACACAGGTACGTACTCTGACTAAGATAAATACTCTGAGATAAGTAATCTGACTGAGATAAGTACTTTGAGAAAAGTACTCAGACTGAGATAAGTACTCTGACTGAGATAAATACTCTGAGATAAGTACTCTGACTGGGATAAGTACTCTGACTGGGATAAGTACACTGACTAAGATAAGTACTCTAACTGATATTCTGACTGAGATACTCTGACTGGGATACATACTCTGACTGAGATAAGTACTCTGACTGAGATAAGTACTCTGAGATAAGTACTCTGACTGGGATACATATTCTGACTGAGATACTCTGACTGAGATACTCTGAGATACGTACTCTGACTGAGATACCCTGACTGAGATACTCTGACTGAGATACGTACTCTGACTGAGATACGTACTCTGACTGAGATACTCTGACTGAGATACATACTCTGACTGAGATACGTACTGTGACTGAGATACATACTCTGACTGAGATACTCTGACTGAGATACTCTGACTGAGATACGTACTCTGACTGAGATACTCTGACTGAGATATTCTGACTGAGATACTCTGACTGGGATACATACTCTGACTGAGATAAGTACTCTGACTGAGATACGTACTCTGACAGAGATACGTACTCTGACTGAGATAATCTGACTGAGATACTCTGACTGAGATACGTACTCTGACAGAGATACGTACTCTGACTGAGATAATCTGACTGAGATACTCTGACTGAGATACGTACTCTGACTGAGATACTCTGACTGAGATATTCTGACTGAGATACTCTGACTGGGATACATACTCTGACTGAGATAAGTACTCTGACTGAGATACGTACTCTGACTGAGATACATACTCTGACTGAGATACTCTGACTGAGATACTCTGACTGAGATATTCTGACTGAGATACTCTGACTGAGATACGTACTCTGACAGAGATACGTACTCTGACTGAGATAATCTGACTGAGATACTCTGACTGAGATACGTACTCTGACTAAGATACTCTGACTGAGATAATCTGACTGAGATGCTCTGACTGAGATACGTACTCTGACTGAGATACGTACTCTGACAGAGATACGTACTCTGACTGAGATAATCTGACTGAGATACTCTGACTGAGATACGTACTCTGACTGAGATACTCTGACTGAGATAATCTGACTGAGATACTCTGACTGAGATACGTACTCTGACTGAGATACTCTGACTGAGATATTCTGACTGAGATACTCTGACTGGGATACATACTCTGACTGAGATAAGTACTCTGACTGAGATACGTACTCTGACAGAGATACGTACTCTGACTGAGATACTCTGACTGAGATAATCTGACTGAGATACTCTGACTGAGATACGTACTCTGACTGAGATACTCTGACTGAGATATTCTGACTGAGATATTCTGACTGAGATACTCTGACTGGGATATTCTGACTGAGATAAGTACTCTGACTGAGATACGTACTCTGACTGAGATAAGTACTCTGACTGAGATAAATACTCTGAGATAAGTACTCTGACTGGGATAAGTACTCTGACTGGGATAAGTACACTGACTAAGATAAGTACTCTGACTGATATTCTGACTGAGATACTCTGACTGGGATACATACTCTGACTGAGATAAGTACTCTGACTGAGATAAGTACTCTGAGATAAGTACTCTGACTGGGATACATATTCTGACTGAGATACTCTGACTGAGATACTCTGAGATACGTACTCTAACTGAGATACTCTGAGATACGTACTCTGACTGAGATACCCTGACTGAGATACTCTGACTGAGATACGTACTCTGACTGAGATACTCTGACTGAGATACTCTGACTGAGATACATACTCTGACTGAGATACGTACTCTGACTGAGATACTCTGACTGAGATACTCTGACTGAGATACTCTGACTGAGATACGTACTCTTACTGAGATACTCTGACTGAGATATTCTGACTGAGATACTCTGACTGGGATACATACTCTGACTGAGATAAGTACTCTGACTGAGATACGTACTCTGACAGAGATACGTACTCTGACTGAGATAATCTGACTGAGATACTCTGACTGAGATACGTACTCTGACAGAGATACGTACTCTGACTGAGATAATCTGACTGAGATACTCTGACTGAGATACGTACTCTGACTGAGATACTCTGACTGAGATATTCTGACTGAGATACTCTGACTGGGATACATACTCTGACTGAGATAAGTACTCTGACTGAGATACGTACTCTGACTGAGATACATACTCTGACTGAGATACTCTGACTGAGATACTCTGACTGAGATATTCTGACTGAGATACTCTGACTGGGATACATACTCTGACTGAGATACGTACTCTGACAGAGATACGTACTCTGACTGAGATAATCTGACTGAGATACTCTGACTGAGATACGTACTCTGACTGAGATACTCTGACTGAGATAATCTGACTGAGATACTCTGACTGAGATACGTACTCTGACTGAGATACTCTGACTGAGATATTCTGACTGAGATACTCTGACTGGGATACATACTCTGACTGAGATAAGTACTCTGACTGAGATACGTACTCTGACTGAGATAATCTGACTGAGATACTCTGACTGAGATACTCTGACTGAGATATTCTGACTGAGATATTCTGACTGAGATACTCTGACTGGGATATTCTGACTGAGATACTCTGACTGAGATACGTACTCTGACTGAGATACGTACTCTGACTGAGATACTCTGACTGAGATACTCTGACTGAGATACTCTGACTGAGATACGTACTCTTACTGAGATACTCTGACTGAGATACTCTGACTGAGATTCTCTGACTGGGATACATACTCTGACTGAGATAAGTACTCTGACTGAGATACGTACTCTGACAGAGATACGTACTCTGACTGAGATAATCTGACTGAGATACTCTGACTGAGATACGTACTCTGACTGAGATACTCTGACTGAGATATTCTGACTGAGATACTCTGACTGGGATACATACTCTGACTGAGATAAGTACTCTGACTGAGATACGTACTCTGACTGAGATACATACTCTGACTGAGATACTCTGACTGAGATACTCTGACTGAGATACGTACTCTGACTGAGATACTCTGACTGAGATATTCTGACTGAGATACTCTGACTGGGATACATACTCTGACTGAGATAAGTACTCTGACTGAGATACGTACTCTGACAGAGATATGTACTCTGACTGAGATAATCTGACTGAGATACTCTGACTGAGATACGTACTCTGACTGAGATACTCTGAACGAGATACTCTGACTGAGATACTCTGAGATACGTACTCTGACTGAGATACTCTGAGATACGTACTCTGACTGAGATACTCTGACTGAGATACGTACTCTGACTGAGATACTCTGACTGAGATACTCTGACTGAGATACATACTCTGACTGAGATACGTACTCTGACTGAGATACATACTCTGACTGAGATACTCTGACTGAGATACTCTGACTGAGATACTCTGACTGAGATACGTACTCTGACTGAGATACTCTGACTGAGATATTCTGACTGAGATACTCTGACTGGGATACATACTCTGACTGAGATAAGTACTCTGACTGAGATACGTACTCTGACTGAGATAATCTGACTGAGATACTCTGACTGAGATACTCTGACTGAGATATTCTGACTGAGATATTCTGACTGAGATACTCTGACTGGGATATTCTGACTGAGATACTCTGACTGAGATACGTACTCTGACTGAGATAAGTACTCTGACTGAGATACTCTGACTGAGATACTCTGACTGAAATACGTACTCTGACTGGGATACATATTCTGACTGAGATACCCTGACTGAGATACTCTGACAGAGATACGTACTCTGACTGAGATACTCTGACTGAGATACTCTGACTGAAATACGTACTCTGACTGAGATACGTACTCTGACTGAGATACTCTGACTGAGATACTCTGACTGAAATACGTACTCTGACTGAGATACGTACTCTGACTGAGATACTCTGACTGAGATAATCTGACTGAGATACTCTGACTGAGATACGTACTCTGACTGAGATAAGTACTCTGACTGGGATACATATTCTGACTGAGATACTCTGACTGAGATACTCTGACTGAGATACTTTGAGATACGTACTCTGACTGAGAAAGTCTGAATGAGATACTCTGAGATACATACTCTGACTGAGATAAGTACTCTGAATGAAATACTCTGACTGTGATACTCTGACTAAGATACGTACTCTGAATGAGATACTCTGACTGAGATAGTCTGAATGAGATACTCTGACTGAGATAGTCTGAATGAGATACCCTGACTGAGATAAGTACTCTGAGATAAGTACTCTGACTGGGATAAGTACTCTGACTGGGATAAGTACACTGACTAAGATAAGTACTCTGACAGATATTCTGACTGAGATACTCTGACTGAGATACATACTCTGACTGAGATAAGTACTCTGACTGAGATACATACTCTGACTGGGATAAGTACTCTGACTGAGATAAGTACTCTGACTGAGATACTCTGACTGAGATACGTACTCTGACTGAGATACTCTGACTGAGATAATCTGACTGAGATACTCTGACTGAGATACATACTCTGACTGAGATAAGCACTCTGACTGGGATACATATTCTGACTGAGATACTCTGACTGAGATACTCTGAGATACGTACTCTGAATGAGATACTCTGACTGAGATATGTACTCTAAGATAAGTACTCTGACTGAGATACTCTGACTGAGATACTCTGACTGAGATATGTACTCTGACTGAGATAAGTACTCTGAGATACGTACTCTGACTGAGATACGTACTCTGACTGAGATAAGTACTCTGACTGAGATACGTACTCTGACTAGGATAAGTACTCTGACTGAGATAAGTACTCTGACTGGGATAAATGCTCTGACTGAGATAAGTACTCTGACTGAGATACTCTGAATAAGATACATACTCTAAGATAAGTACTCTGACTGAGATACTCTGACTGAGATACTCTGACTGAGATAAGTACTCTGACTGAGATACGTACTCTGACTAGGATAAGTACTCTGACTAGGATAAGTACTCTGACTGAGATACGTACTCTGACTAGGATAAGTACTCTGACTGGGATAAGTACTCTGACTTGGATAAGTACACTGACTAAGATAAGTACTCTGACAGATATTCTGACTGAGATACTCTGACTGAGATACATACTCTGACTGAGATAAGTACTCTGATTGAGATACTCTAACTGAGATAAGTATTCTGACTGAGATAAGTACTCTAAGATAAATACTCTGACTGAGATAAATACTCTGACTGAGATAAGTACTCTGACTGAGATACTCTGACTGAGATATGTACTCTAAGATAAGTACTCTGACTGAGATACTCTGACTGAGATACTCTGACTGAGATATGTACTCTGACTGAGATAAGTACTCTGACTGAGATACGTACTCTGACTTAGATACGTACTCTGACTGAGATACTCTGACTGAGATATGTACTCTGACTGAGATAAGTACTCTGACTGAGATAAGTACTCTGACTGAGATACTCTGACTGAGATAAGTACTCTGACTGAGATAAGTACTCTGACTGAGATACGTACTCTGACTAGGAAAAGTACTCTGACTGAGATAAGTACTCTGACTGGGATAAGTACACTGACTAAGATAAGTACTCTGACAGATATTCTGACTGAGATACTCTGACTGAGATACATACTCTGACTGAGATACTCTGACTGAGATAAGTACTCTGACTGAGATACTCTGACTGAGATAAGTATTCTGACTGAGATAAGTACTCTAAGATAAATACTCTGACTGAGATAAATACTCTGACTGAGATAAGTACTCTGATTGAGATACTCTGACTGAGATAAGTACTCTAAGATAAATACTCTGACTGAGATAAATACTCTGACTGAGATAAGTACTCTGATTGAGATACTCTGACTGAGATACTCTGAATAAGATTCATACTCTGAGATAAGTATTCTGACTAAGATACTCTGACTAAGATACTCTGACTGAGATACTCTGACTGAGATACTCTGACTGAAATAAATACTCTGACTAAGATACGTACTCTGGCTGAGATACGTACTCTGACTCAGGTAAGTACTCTGACTGAGATAAGTATTCTGACTGAGATAAGTACTCTGAGATACTCTGACTGAGATACTCTGACTAAGATAAGTTCTCTGAGATAAGTACTCTGACTGAGATACTCTGACTGAGATACGTACTCTGACTGAGATATGTACTCTGAGATAAGTACTCTGACAGATATATGTACTCTGAGATAAGTATTCGGACTGAGATACTCTGACTGAGATACGTACTCTGACTGAGATATGTACTCTGAGATAAGTACTCTGACAGATATATGTACTCTGAGATAAGTATTCGGACTGAGATATATACTCTGACTGAGATACGTACTCTGAGATAAGTACTCTGACTGAGATGTGTACTCTAAATGAGATACTCTGACTGAGATACGTACTCTGACTGAAATATGTACTCTGACTGAGATACTCTGACTGAGATAAGTACTCTGACTGAGATACTCTGAGATACGTACTCTGACTGAAATATGTACTCTGACTGAGATACTCTGACTGAGATACGTACTCTGACTGAGATACTCTGACTGAGATAATCTGACTGAGATACTCTGACTGAGATACATACTCTGACTGAGATAAGCACTCTGACTGGGATACATATTCTGACTGAGATACTCTGACTGAGATACTCTGAGATACGTACTCTGAATGAGATACTCTGAGATACGTACTCTGACTGAGATACTCTGAGATACGTACTCTGACTGAGATACCCTGACTGAGATACGTACTCTGAATGAGATACTCTGACTGAGATACTCTGACTGAGATAGTCTGAATGAGATACTCTGAGATACGCTGAGATGTAGAGTGCTGTAGCTCTTCTCTTTCAGTGCTCATTGCTCACTAGCAGCTCAACACAAGTACAGGGGCACCGTACTGCAGCAGAATGACCAGTAGGGGGCGCTGCAGATAGAAGGTCCTACCCTTAGTGACCCCCATCAGGTTTTACATAAAAATGAACTACACATTCGGGGGGTCCGGTTATAACGAGGGGTCAGTGTGTCTACTCAGCCATGTGACCATGATCTACCTGTTTAGTTCCAGACAGGACGTCAGCCTTCTCACCTGATATACGCCACCAAGAAGTGCAGCACAGGGCCACTCCCCTCACTCTCTCCCTGCTGCCATGACAACGCCAGCTCGGTATCCGAAACAGCAGCCACAATAGGCTGGGAGGGGGGAGAGGGGGGCATGCACATTTCTGAGAGAGAGAGAGAGAGACAGAGAGAGAAAGAGAGAAAGAGAGAGAGACAGAGAGAGAGAGAGAGACAGAGAGAGAGAGAGAGACAGAGAGAGAGAGAGACAGAAAAAGAGACAGAGAGAGAGAGAGAGACAGAGAGAGAGAGAGAGAGAGAGAGACAGAGAGAGAGACAGAAACAGAGAGAGAGAGACAGAGAGAGAGAGAGACAGAGAGAGAGAGAGAGACAGAAACAGAGAGAGAGAGACAGAGAGAGAGAGAGAGACAGAGAGAGAGAGAGAGAGAAAGAAACAGAGAGAGAGAGAGACAGAGAGAGAGAGAGAGAGAGACAGAGAGAGAGAGAGAGACAGAGAGAGAGAGAGAGACAGAGAGAGAGAGAGAGAGACAGAGAGAGACAGAGAGAGAGAGAGAGAGAGAGAGAGAGAGAGAGAGAGAGAGAGAGAGATACAGAGTGAGAGAGAGAGATACAGAGAGAGAGAGAGAGAGAGAGAGATGGATCATTATTAAAATAAATAAATTAATTAATTAATTAATAATAGTTTGGTTAGGGTTCTTATTGTTCTCTCACCGTGAGCGGAGGTGCTGATAT
>CM038725.1:39644198-39656698 GCA_021613375.1 Megaleporinus macrocephalus
TATGAGTATATATAACTTTCAGAGTATATATAACTATCAGAGTATATATTACTATTAGAGCAGCTGTATGAGTATATATAACTATCAGAGTATACATAACTATCAGAGCAGCTGTATGAAAATATATAACTATCAGTGTATATATAACTATCAGAGCAGCTGTATGAGTATATATAACTATCAGTGTATATATAACTATCAGAGCAGCTGTATGAAAATATATAACTATCAGTGTATATATAACTATCAGAGCAGCTGTATGAGTATATATAACTATCAGAGTATATATAACTATCAGAGTATATATAAGTATCAGAACAGCTGTATGAGTATATATAACTATCAGAGTATATATAACTATCAGAACAGCTGTATGAGTATATATAACTATCAGAGTATATATAACTATCAGAGTATATATAACTATCAGAACAGCTGTATGAGTATATATAACTATCAGAGTATATATAACTATCAGAGTATATATAAGTATCAGAACAGCTGTATGAGTATATATAACTATCAGAGTATATATAACTATCAGAGTATATATAACTATCAGAACAGCTGTATGAGTATATATAACTATCAGAGTATATATAACTATCAGAGTATCTATGACTATCAGAACAGCTGTATGAGTATATATAACTATCAGAGTGTATATAACTATCAGAGTATATATAACTATCAGAGCAGCTGTATGAAAATATATAACTATCAGAGTATATATAACTATTAGAGCAGCTGTATGACTATATAGAACTTTCAGAGTATATATAACTATCAGAGTACATATAACTATCAGAGCAGCTGTATGAAAATATATAACTATCAGAGTATATATAAGTATCAGAACAGCTGTATGAGTATATATAACTATCAGAGTATATATAACTATCAGAGTATATATAACTATCAGAACAGCTGTATGAGTATATATAACTATCAGAGTATCTTGTGAAGAGCTGAAGTTCTGAAGTGCTGAAGTGCTGAAGTGCTGAAGTTCTGAAGTTCTGAAGTGCTGAAGTTCTGAGGTGCTGAAGTTCTGAAGTGCTGAAGTGCTGAAGTTCTGAAGTGCTGAAGTTCTGAAGTTCTGAATTGCTGAAGTGCTGAAGTTCTGAGGTGCTGAAGTTCTGAAGTGCTGAAGTGCTGAAGTTCTGAAGTGCTGAAGTGCTGAAGTTCTGAATTGCTGAAGTGCTGAGGTGCTGAAGTTCTGAAGTGCTGAAGTGCTGAAGTGCTGAAGTTCTGAATTGCTGAAGTGCTGAAGTGCTGAAGTTCTGAGGTGCTGAAGTTCTGAAGTGCTGAAGTTCTGAAGTGCTGAAGTTCTGAGGTGCTGAAGTTCTGAAGTGCTGAAGTGCTGAAGTGCTGAAGTGCTGAAGTGCTGAAGTGCTGAAGTGCTGAAGTTCTGAAGTGCTGAATTGCTGAAGTGCTGAAGTGCTGAAGTTCTGAGGTGCTGAAGTTCTGAAGTGCTGAAGCTCTGAGGTGCTGAAGTGCTGAAGTCCATGCTGTCCCGTCTCGACACTCTTTCTGTTTTGGTACAGTTTCTCCGTTCACGTCTCTTCAAGTGTAAACACTGACACCAAGCAGGTCCAGGATCAGTTCTCGGTCTCTGCAGTAACAGGTCTGGTGCTACAGCAGGTCGTGCAGCTGATTCAGGGTCAGTGTTAGAGTGTACGGAACTCCTGATCTCCGTATCTTTATTCAGAGCACAGCTCGGCTGTCCCGTGAGCTCCTCACAGCAGCGGGCTGTCCAGCGGGGACGCTCTGTTTGAAGTTGGATCCTGGGAACAGGACGGGACAATGCAGCCAGAGCACAAAGACGCCCCACACCGGCCCCGTTCCCACTGCCCCGCTGTCTCTGGGGCAAAAGAACCGACAGGATCACATCACCTGCCCCAAATACAGCCCTGTCTCACGGGACACTTCATAACCCGCCCCACCTTTCTTTAAATCTACCCCACCGAGAGCTACACCTGCCCCACCATGGCTTAAACTTGCTCCTTTATGACCTAAAATTATGGCCCTACCCCAGTATGGTCTGAAGCTGCCCTACCTCAGTCTAATCCAGTCCCAGTATGGTCTAAACCTGCCCTACCCCAGTCTAATCCTGTCCCAGTATGGTCTTAACCTGCCCTACCTCAGTCTAATCCAGTCCCAGTATGGTCTAAACCTGCCCTACCCCAGTTTAATCCTGTCCTAGTATGGTCTAAACCTGCCCTACCCCAGTCTAATCCTGTCCCAGTATGGTCTAAACCTGCCCTACCTCAGTCTAATCCAGTCCCAGTATGGTCTGAAGCTGCCCTACCTCAGTCTAATCCAGTCCCTGTATGGTCTAAACCTGCCCTACCCCAGTCTAATCCAGTCTCAGTATGGTCTAAACCTGCCCTACCCCAGTCTAATCCAGTCTCAGTATGGTCTAAACCTGCCCTACCCCAGTCTAATCCTGTCCCAGTATGGTCTAAACCTGCCCTACCCCAGTCTAATCCAGTCCCAGTATGGTCTAAACCTGCCCTACCCCAGCCTAATCCTGTTTCAGTATGGTCTAAACCTGCCCTACCCCAGTCTAATCCAGTCCCAGTATGGTCTAAACCTGCCCTACCCCAGTCTAATCCAGTCTCAGTATGGTCTAAACCTGCCCTACCCCAGTCTAATCCTGTCCCAGTATGGTCTAAACCTGCCCTACCCCAGTCTAATCCAGTCCCAGTATGGTCTAAACCTGCCCTACCCCAGTCTAATCCAGTCTCAGTATGGTCTAAACCTGCCCTACCCCAGTCTAATCCAGTCCCAGTATGGTCTAAACCTGCCCTACCCCAGTCTAATCCAGTCCCAGTATGGTCTAAACCTGCCTTACCCCAGTCTAATCCTGTCCCAGTATGGTCTAAACCTGCCTTACCCCAGTCTAATCCAGTCCCAGTATGGTCTAAACCTGCCCTACCCCAGTCTAATCCTGTCCCAGTATGGTCTAAACCTGCCCTACCCCAGTCTAATCCAGTCTCAGTATGGTCTAAACCTGCCCTACCCCAGTCTAATCCAGTCCCAGTATGGTCTAAACCTGCCCTACCCCAGTCTAATCCAGTCCCAGTATGGTCTAAACCTGCCTTACCCCAGTCTAATCCTGTCCCAGTATGGTCTTAACCTGCCCTACCTCAGTCTAATCCAGTCCCAGTATGGTCTAAACCTGCCCTACCCCAGTCTAATCCTGTCCCAGTATGGTCTAAACCTGCCCTACCCCAGTCTAATCCTGTCCCAGTATGGTCTAAACCTGCCCTACCTCAGTCTAATCCAGTCCCAGTATGGTCTGAAGCTGCCCTACCTCAGTCTAATCCAGTCCCTGTATGGTCTAAACCTGCCCTACCCCAGTCTAATCCAGTCTCAGTATGGTCTAAACCTGCCCTACCCCAGTCTAATCCAGTCTCAGTATGGTCTAAACCTGCCCTACCCCAGTCTAATCCTGTCCCAGTATGGTCTAAACCTGCCCTACCCCAGTCTAATCCAGTCCCAGTATGGTCTAAACCTGCCCTACCCCAGCCTAATCCTGTTTCAGTATGGTCTAAACCTGCCCTACCCCAGTCTAATCCAGTCCCAGTATGGTCTAAACCTGCCCTACCCCAGTCTAATCCAGTCTCAGTATGGTCTAAACCTGCCCTACCCCAGTCTAATCCTGTCCCAGTATGGTCTAAACCTGCCCTACCCCAGTCTAATCCAGTCCCAGTATGGTCTAAACCTGCCCTACCCCAGTCTAATCCAGTCTCAGTATGGTCTAAACCTGCCCTACCCCAGTCTAATCCAGTCCCAGTATGGTCTAAACCTGCCCTACCCCAGTCTAATCCAGTCCCAGTATGGTCTAAACCTGCCTTACCCCAGTCTAATCCTGTCCCAGTATGGTCTAAACCTGCCTTACCCCAGTCTAATCCAGTCCCAGTATGGTCTAAACCTGCCCTACCCCAGTCTAATCCAGTCTCAGTATGGTCTAAACCTGCCCTACCCCAGTCTAATCCAGTCTCAGTATGGTCTAAACCTGCCCTACCCCAGTCTAATCCAGTCTCAGTATGGTCTAAACCTGCCTTACCCCAATCTAATCCTGTCCCAGTATAGTCTCTCTCTCTCTCTTTATTTCTCTCTCTCTGTATCTCTCTGTGTATCTCTCTCTCTCTCTCTGTATCTCTCTCTCTGTATCTCTCTCTGTATCTCTCTCTCTCTCTCTCTCTCTCTCTGTATCTCTCTCTCTGTATCTCTCTCTCTCTGTATCTCTCTCTCTCTGTATCTCTCTCTGTATCTCTCTCTCTGTATCTCTCTCTCTGTATCTCTCTCTCTGTATCTCTCTCTTTCTCTGTATCTCTCTCTTTCTCTGTATCTCTCTCTCTCTGTATCTCTCTCTCTGTATCTCTCTCTCTCTCTCTCTCTCTCTCTCTCTCTGTATCTCTCTCTCTCTCTCTCTCTCTCTCTCTTTCTCTGTATTTCTCTCTCTCTCTCTCTCTCTGTATCTCTCTCTCTGTATCTCTCTCTGTATCTCTCTCTCTCTCTCTCTCTCTCTCTCTCTCTCTCTCTCTCTGTATCTCTCTCTCTTTTCCTCTGTTTCATTCCCTTTTACTATTTTCTTCTCTTTCCCTCTTTTTTTCTGGAGGCCCCACCTCCTTTACTCTTTCTTCCACTCTGTGATTGGTTCTCCTCCCCCCTCCAGGCTCACGCCCACCCCGCAGCTCTCTCTCTCTCTCTCTCTCTCTCTCTCTCTCTCTCTCTCTCTGTGGGTAAACTCTTCCTCTCTCTGGCTGAGCTGCTCAGTGCTGCTGTGCTGCGTCTCTGACCCGCTGTGTGGTGAGTCTCCTCTTTGTTTGGGGGTCAGTGTGTGAATGGGGGGCTGTTGTGACGCTGTGCTGGTGTGAGCTCAGTCTGAGAGTGTGAGCGTGTGCTGGTGTGTTTGGTCTGGCGGAGGTCCGAGCACACGTGGAGCCGAGCTGTGGAGGAGGAGCAGACGGTGCTGGTCGAGTGTTTATCAGGAATATTTAATAGAACTGGGTCACATGATCTGATCTCTCTGTAAACACACTGGACTGGAGTGAGTCGGAATTCTCTGTTACTATCGGAATATCAGGAATATCAGTTACGCTCCTGCTGTTAAACAGGTTCCACTCCTATCCTGATCTCAGAGCAGCTCAGTTTACTCAGTTAACATTAAACTGCCTGCAAGTAAAACTTTACAGCTTTACATCTAAAACTTTACACCTCCAGTGCTCTGGATTTACACTCAGTCTGCATTTACAGCTGCATGTTCATCATATTTAGTTTAAAAGATGAACATTTTACTAGTTTTATACTTTATGCTTACTGATTAAAATATTTACATTTAGAACTTTACATTTACTAGTTTAAAACTTTTCATTCACTGGTTTAAAACTTTACACTCACTGGTTTAAAACTTTACACTCACTGGCTTAAAACTTTACATTCACTGGTTTAAAACTTTACACTTACTGGTTTAGAACATTCATTTGCTGGTTTAAAACTTTACATTTGCTGGTTTAAAACTGTTCATTTACTGGTTAAAAACTTTACATTCACTGGTTTAAAACTTGACATTCACTGGTTTAAAACTTTACATTTGCTGGTTTTAAACTTTACATTTGCTGGTTCAAATCTTCATACGCTATGGTGTGAAGTTTAAAACTATATTTGTTTCTTGAAAGATTTACATGTTCTGGCTTAAAAGTTTGTTTGCTGGTTTAAAATTGTACATTTGATGATTTAAACATCTAAAACTTTTTATTGAGTCAAACTTTGCATTTTCTGAATTAAAGTTCGATATTTACTGGCTTAAAAGTTAAAAACATTATATTTACCAATTAAGAACTATGTTTTCTGATCTGATATTTTAGGTTGAAATATAACGCAAACCTAAAATTTACCAGTTTAAAACAAAAAATTTAATTTAGTTTTTTGAAACTACATTCTTTGGTTTAAAAGTTGGTTTTTACTGGATAAGAAGTTTACTAAATAGATGCTTTTACTAGACATTATCTAAAACCATGCTTTCTGGTTTAAAACTTTACATTTGTTGCTTTTATGTTTATGATTTTTAAAAAGTCAAAGACTTACTTTTAGGCATATGTATTGGTTTGAAACTTTACATTTGCTGGTTTAAAATTGGAAACTTTGTGTGTGTTAGTCTAAAGGTTTAAATGTAAGGGTTAAAATGAGAGTTTTTTCTAGTTAAAAGTGTTAAAAGTTGTAGTTACGGCTGTGAGTTTGAAGGCTGATGGTTTTTTATATAGACATGTCTGCTGTTGGGGTTTGAAGTGTGCAGGTTTAGGCTGGTGCTGTTCTGAATTATATCTGAGAGTGTTTATCTTCATCAGGCTTTTTTTTAGTCCCAGAATCCTGATTCAGATCAAATCTATCTGTTTCCCAACACTTACCTCAAACATAGTCGATTAGCTGAGACCTGTTTGGTAGCATGGCGCTACGAAGCTAACATAGCTAACGAGTAATGGAAGCTTATACTCAGTCAGTTAGCATGATGCTAGCTCCACATGTAAATCATCAGACTTTGGCTTGAACCGTGTGGGGCTGAACACACAGAGTAGTAGCAGCGACTCGACACCTGAGTGTTTAACTCTACCCTGTCAGGTTCGGACCGCCGGTACTCGTTAGTTCTGCTGCTGTGATTGTTCATGTCAGAGTCACATATGCTGCTCTGGATGATGACCGATACCATGTTTGTGACTGCAGGTGTATTTCAGGTGTATCTCCAGTCATAGTGGTGTCTCCTACAGTATGACTCAGAGCAATGGAGAGACCCAGGCCCCCCAGGGGAGGGTCCGTCAGCTCCGGGACACCATAACACAGCGGTCACTCCGAGCACGCAACACTGTCCGAAACATTAGACCCAGTGACGTCAAAGTGTTCTTCAGGAGGAATGCCTTCGTCATCCTCACCATCACCGCCGTCATTATCGGTCAGTCTGGGGTCAAACACGATCCACACACAACACGAGTGCACAGTAGTAATAGTGAATATAGTGAATATCGGTTATACAATCATACAGCAGTGAACTCGTACAGCCCCATAATCCAATGCAGATAATCCAGAGATCACTTTATAGATAATCCACTGCCTACTAACAACACCCCATAACTGTAAACATCTTCTACAGAATATATATATATATATATATATATATATATATATATATATATATATATATATATATATATATATATATATATAAACTCTATAGATTATCTACAGAACTATATGAACTTCATGAATTATCTACAGTACTAGATAAACTCTATAGATTATATACAGAACTATATAAACTTTATAAATTATCTACAGAACTAAATAAACTCTATAGATTATCTACAGATTATCTATTGAATGACTACATAAAGTTTAGAGATTATCTATGGAATGACTATATAAAGCTTATAGATTATCTATAGAATGACTATATAAAGTTCATAGATTATTTCTTGAATTACTATATAAAGCTTATAGATTATCTATAGAATGACTATTTAAAGCTTATAGATTCTCTATACAATTACCATATAAAACTTATAGATTATTTATACAATGAATATATAAAGCTTTTATATTATCTATGAAATGACTATATATAGTTTATAGATTATCTATAGAATGACTATATAAAGTATATAGATTATCTATAGAATGACTATATAAAGCTTATAGATTATCTATAGAATGTCTATATAAAATGTATTGATTATCTAAAGAATCACTATATAAAGTTTATAGATTATCTATGGAATGACTATATAAAGCTTATATTATAACTATAGAGTTACAATGTAAAGCATAAGCTTTATATATGAAATTACTATATATCTATGAAATGACTGTATAAAGCTTATGGATTATTTATACAATGATTATATAAAGCTTATATATTATCTATGAAATTACTATAAATTTTATAGATTATCTATAGAATGACTAAATAAAGCTTATAGATTATCTATAGAATGACAAAATAAAGCTTATAGATTATCTATAGAATGACTATATAAAGTTTGTAGATTATCTATAGAATGGCTATATAAAGCTTATAGATTATCTATAGAATGACTATTTAAAGCTTATAGATTCTCTATACAATTACCATATAAAGCGTATAGATTATTTATACAATGACTATATAAAGCTTAGATATTATCTATGAAATGAATATAAATTTTATAATTATCTATAGAATGACTATATAAAGCTTATAGATTATCTATAGAATGACTATACAAAGCTTATAGATTATCTATAGAATGACTATATAAAGTTTATAGATTATCTATAGAATGGCTATATAAAGCTTAAAGATTATCTATAGAATGACTATTTAAATCTTATAGATTCTCTATACAATTATTATATAAAGTTTTCAGATTATTTATACAATGACTATTTAAAGCTTATATATTATCCATGAAATGACCATATAAAGTTCATAGATTATCTGTAGAATGACTATATAACGCTTATAGATTCTCTATAGAATGACTATATAAAGTTTATAGATTATCTATAGAGTGACTATATGCAGTTTATAGATTATCTATAGAATTACTATATAAAGCTTAAAGATTATCTATAGATTGACTATAAAATGTATAGATTATCTATAGAATGACTATAAAGTTTAGAGATTATCTATGGAATGACTATATAAAGCTTTCAGATTATCTATAAAATAACTATATAATGTTTATAGATTATCTATAGGGTGGCTATACAAAGTTTCAAGGTTATCTATAGAATGACTATACAAAGCTTATAGATTATCTATCAAATGGCTATAAAAAGTTTATAGATTATCTATAGAATGACTACATAAACTCTAGATTATCTACAAAATGACTATATAAACTCTAGATTATCTACAGAACTATATAAACTTTATAGATTATCTATAGAATAACTACATAAACTCTAAATTATCTACAGACTGACTATATAAAGCTTATAGATTATCTATCAAATGACTATATAAAGTTTAGATTATCTATAGAATGACTATATAAAGCTTATAGATTATCTATCAAATGACTATATAAAGTTTAGATTATCTATAGAATGACTATATAAAGCTTATAGATTATCTATCAAATGGCTATATAAAGTTTAGATTATCTATAGAATGACTACATAAACTCTAGATTATCTACAGAACTATATAAACTTTATAGATTATCTATAGAATAACTACATAAACTCTAGATTATCTACAGAACGACTATATAAACTTTATAGACTATCTACAGAACTGTACAAAGCTTATAGATTATCTATAGAATGACTATATAAAGCTTATAGATTATCTATAAAATGGCTATATAAAGTTTATAGATTATCTCTGAAATTAGTATATAAAGTTTATAGATTATCTACAGAATTATATAAACTTTATAGATAATCTATAGAATGACTACATACACTCTAGATTATCTACAGAATGACTATATAAACTCTATAGATTATCTTCAGATCTATATAAAGCTAATAGATTATCTATAGAATGACTATATAAGGTTTATAGATTATCTACAGAATATGACTATATACATCCTGTAGATTCTGAGTTTACTGAATCAGTCTCTGTAAGCTCTGATCAGCTTGAGTTGAGATGGGTATAATTGATTAGCTGATTGTTTATGAGTGTGAACAGTGAAAGTAACTGCAGGTTGTAATCTTTGTTGTGATTGTGTAGAGATTTAGTGGTAAATGTTTTGAACTGCTGAATAATATGATTATGACTGGTGGTGTTTGTGGCTGTTTGTGTAGGAATAATTCTGGGCTTTGCTCTGAGACCCTATAAGATGTCCTACCGTGAGGTGAAGTATTTCTCTTTTCCTGGAGAGCTGCTGATGAGAATGTTGCAGATGCTTGTGCTCCCCCTGCTGGTGTCCAGTTTAATTACAGGTACATTGCACCACCAGACAAATCCAGCACTGTACAACACAATACAGTATATCATTATACAATACCACACAATACAATGCAACACAATACAGTACATCATAATACAATGCCACACAACACAACACAATGCAACACAATACAGTTCATCATAATACAGTGCCACATAACATAATGCAGTACATCATAACACAATGCTACACAACCCAATACAGAACATCAGAATACAATACCACACAACAAAATACAGAACATCAGAATACAATATCACAAACACAATGCAACACAATACAGTATATCATAATACAACACAAAATGCAGCACAATACAACATAAACTACTCAGTTCTCAGTATCAGCAATACTAACCAATAAGTTCTCAGTATCAGTAATACTAACCAGTCAGTACTCAGTATCAGTAATACTAACCAGTCAGTACTCAGTATCAGTAATGCTAACCAGTCAGTATGGGTATGGCATGGTTCTGCTATTTTAGGAGATGTGACTAAACTGAGTTGAAGACTGAACTCCTAAAGGAAGAATTCCAGACTTCCTGACCCCCATTGTGTGGTCACTGTGTGGTCACTGTGTGTGTCCCTCTTCAATCAGGGGTTAGGTCAGAGTTCAGAGTAACCATGGGGCAGAAGAATAAAGCAGTCTTTCAGCAGTGGTGCCCCCCCACCGACCCCCTGAACCCATCCCCGACTGTGTGATAGGGTTTCAGTGTTAAAGGAAAGTTTCGGAATTCCAGAGCTGACCTGAAGGACAGGTCACTGATCCTAACACTGGACAAAATGAACACGTAACCGTCAGCATGGCTGTAGTGAAGGTGTCTCCTGCTGTGGAACCTCAGTGGTGTCTCGAGATCTTCAGGGTTAAAGACGTGTAGTTTTCTGATGATGCACATGCTTTAAAACCACATTTCAGAAATGAAATATTTATTTAAATCATTTTCATTTTAAATAAATGTAGTAAATTTAAATGTAGTATATTTGAAATGTAGGATATTTAAATGCAGTAAATTTAAATGTACTATATTTAAATGTAGTATATTTAAAATGTAGGATATTTCAATTTTAGGATATTTGAATGCAGTATAATTAAATGTATTATATTTGAAATGTAGTAAACTTAAATGTAGTATATTTAAATGTATTATATTTGAATTGTAGGATATTTGAATGCAATATATTTAAATGTAGTATATTTGAAATGCAGTATATTTAAATGTAGTATATTTGAAATACAGTATATTTAAGTATAGTAAATTTAAATGTAGTATATTTAAAAAGTAGTACATTTAAATGTAGTATTTTTAAATGCAGTCTATTTGAAATGTAGTATATTTGAATGTAGTATATTAAAATGTAGTATATTTGAAATGCAGTATATTTAAATGTAGTAAATTTAAATGTAGTATATTTAAAAAGTAGTATATTTAAAAAGGAGTATATTTAAATGTAGTATTTTTAAATGCAGTCTATTTGAAATGTAATATATTAAAATGTAGTATATTTGAAATGCAGTAAATTTAAGTGTAGTATATTTAAATGTAGTATTTAAATGTAGTATATTTAAATGTAGTATTTTTAAATGTAGTATATTTAAATGTAGTAGATTTAAATGTAGTATATTTAAAATGTAGTAAATTTAAGTGTAGTACATTTAAAATGTAGTAAATTTAAATGTAGTATATTTAAAATGTAGTAAATTTAAGTGTAGTATATTTAAGTGTAGTATTTTTAAATTTAGTATATTTAAATGTAGTAGATTTAAATGTAGTATATTTAAAATGTGGTAAATTTAAGTGTAGTGCATTTAAAATGTAGTATATTTAAATGTAGTAGATTTAAATGTAGTAGATTTAAAATGTAGTAAATTTAAGTGTAGTAGATTTAAAATGTAGTAAATTTAAGTGTAGTACATTTAAAATGTAGTAAATTTAAATGTAGTATAGTAAAAATGTAGTAAATTTAAGTGTAGTATATTTAAAATGTAGTAAATTTAAGTGTAGTATTTTTAAATGTAGTATATTTAAAATGTAGAAAATTTAAGTGTAGTATATTTAAAATGTAGTAAATTTAAGTGTAGTATATTTAAAATGTAGTAAATTTAACTGTAGTATATTTAAATGTAGTATATTTAAAATGTAGAAAATTTAAATGTAGTATATTTAAAATGTAGTAAATTTAAATGTAGTATATTTAAATGTAGTATATTTAAATGTAGCGTATTTAAATGTAGTATATTTAAATGTAGTATGTTTAAATGTAGTATTTTTAAATGTAGTAAATTTAAATGTAGTAAATTTAAATGTAGCATATTTAAATGTAGTATATTTAAATGTAGTATATTTAAATGTAGTATATTTAAATGTAGTATGTTTAAATGTAGTATATTTAAATGTGGTATTTTTAAATGTAGTATATTTAAATGTAGTATGTTTAAATGTAGTATATGTAAATGTAGTATATTTAAATGTAGTAGGTTTAAATGTAGTATTTTTAAATGTAGTATATTTAAATGTAGTATTTTTAAATGTAGTATTTTTAAATGTAGTATATT
>CM038725.1:39666698-39709311 GCA_021613375.1 Megaleporinus macrocephalus
ATAGGATGAAGTCTAGAGGGAGTAGGATGAATTCTAGAGGGAGTAGGATGAATTCTAGAGGGAGTAGGATGAATTCTAGAGGGAGTAGGATGAAGTCTAGAGGGAGTAGGATGAAGTCTAGAGGAAGTAGGATGAATTCTAGAGGGAGTAGGATGAAGTCTAGAGGGAGTAGGATGAAGTCTAGAGGGAGTAGGATGAATTCTAGAGGGAGTAGGATGAAGTCTAGAGGGAGTAGGATGAAGTCTAGAGGGAGTAGGATGAAGTCTAGAGGGAGTAGGATGAATTCTAGAGGGAGTAGGATGAAGTCTAGAGGGAGTAGGATGAAGTCTAGAGGGAGTAGGATGAATTTTAGAGGGAGTAGGATGAAGTCTAGAGGGAGTAGGATGAAGTCTAGAGGGAGTAAGATGAAGTCTAGAGGAAGTAGGATGAATCCTAGAGGGAGTAGGATGAATTCTAGAGGGAGTAGGATGAAGTCTAGAGGGAGTAGGATGAATTCTAGAGGGAGCAGGACGAATTTTAGAGAGAGCAAGATGAATTCTAGAGGAAGTAGGATGAATTTTAGAGTGAGTAGGATGAATTCTAGAGGGAGCAAGATGAATTCTAGAGGGAGCAGGATGAATTCTAGAGGAAGTAGGATGAATTCTAGAGGGAGCAGGATGAATTCTAGAGGGAGTAGGATGAATTCTAGAGGGAGCAGGATGAATTCTAGAGGGAGCAGGATGAATTCTAGAGGGAGTAGGATGAATTCTAGAGGAAGTCGGATGAATTCTAGAGGAGTAGGACGAAGTCTAGAGGGAGTAGAATGAAGTCTAGAGGGAGCAGGATGAATTCTAGAGGGAGTAGGATGAAGTCCAGAGGGAGTAGGATGAAGTCTAGAGGGAGTAGAATGAAGTCTAGAGGGAGTAGGATGAAGTCTAGAGGAAGTAGGATGAATTCTAGAGGAAGTAGGATGAATTTTAGAGGGAGTAGGATGAATTCTAGAGGGAGTAGGATGAATTCTAGAGGGAGCAGGATGAATTCTAGAGGGAGCAGGATGAATTCTAGAGGGAGTAGGATGAATTCTAGAGGAAGTCGGATGAATTCTAGAGGAGTAGGACGAAGTCTAGAGGGAGTAGAATGAAGTCTAGAGGGAGCAGGATGAATTCTAGAGGGAGTAGGATGAAGTCCAGAGGGAGTAGGATGAAGTCTAGAGGGAGTAGAATGAAGTCTAGAGGGAGTAGGATGAATTCTAGAGGAAGTAGGATGAATTTTAGAGGGAGTAGGATGAATTCTAGAGGAGTAGGATGAATTCTAGAGGAAGTAGGATGAATTTTAGAGGGAGTAGGATGAATTCTAGAGGGAGTAGGATGAATTCTAGAGGAAGTAGGATGAATTCTAGAGGAAGTAAGATGATTTCTAGAGGGAGTCGGATGAATTCTAGAGGGAGTAGGATGAATTTTAGAGGGAGTAGGATGAATTCTAGAGGGAGTAGGATGAATTTTAGAGGGAGTAGGATGAATTCTAGAGGAAGTAAGATGAATTCTAGAGGGAGTCGGATGAATTTTAGAGGGAGTAGGATGAAGTCCAGAGGGAGTAGGATGAATTCTAGAGGGAGCAGGATGAATTCTAGAGGAAGTAGGATGAATTCTAGAGGGAGTCGGATGAATTCTAGAGGAGTAGGACGAAGTCTAGAGGGAGTAGGATGAAGTCTAGAGGGAGCAGGATGAATTCTAGAGGGAGTTGGATGAATTCTAGAGGAGTAGGACGAAGTCTAGAGGGAGTAGAATGAAGTCTAGAGGGAGCAGGATGAATTCTAGAGGGAGTAGGATGAAGTCCAGAGGGAGTAGGATGAAATTTAGAGGGAGTAGGATGAAGTCTAGAGGGAGTAGGATGAATTCTAGAGGAAGTAGGATGAACTTTAGAGGGAGTAGGATGAAGTCTAGAGGGAGTAGGATGAAGTCTAGAGGGAGTAGGATGAAGTGTAGAGGGAGTAGGATGAATTTTAGAGGGAGTAGGATGAATTCTAGAGGGAGTAGGATGAATTCTAGAGGGAGCAGGGCGAATTCTAGAGGGAGCAGGACGAATTTTAGAGAGAGCAGGATGAATTCTAGAGGAAGTAGGATGATTTTTAGAGGGAGCAGGATGAATTCTAGAGGGAGTAGGATGAATTTTAGAGGGAGCAGGATGAATTCTAGAGGAAGTAGGATGAATTTTAGAGGGAGTAGGATGAATTCTAGAGGGAGTAGGATGAATTCTAGAGGAAGTAGGATGAATTTTAGAGGGAGTAGGATGAATTCTAGAGGAAGTAGGATGAAGTCTAGAGGGAGTAGGATGAAATCTAGAGGGAGTAGGATGAAGTCCAGAGGGAGTAGGATGAATTCTAGAGGGAGCAGGACTAATTCTAGAGGAAGTAGGATGAATTCTAGAGGGAGTAGGATGAATTCTAGAGGAGTAGGACGAAGTCTAGAGGGAGTAGAATGAAGTCTAGAGCGAGCAGGATGAATTCTAGAGGGAGCAGGATGAAGTCCAGAGGGAGTAGGATGAAGTCTTGAGGGAGTAGGATGAAGTCTAGAGGGAGCAGGATGAAGTCTAGCGGGAGTAGGATGAATTTTACAGGGAGTAGGATGAAGTCTAGAGGGAGTAGGATGAATTTTAGAGGGAGTAGGATGAAGTCTAGAGGGAACCGGATGAATTCTAGAGGGAGTAGGATGAAGTCTAGAGGGAGTAGGATGAAGTCTAGAGGGAGTAGGATGAATTCTAGAGGGAGTAGGATGAAGTCTAGAGGGAGTAGGATGAATACTAGAGGGAGTAGGATGAATTCTAGAGGAGTAGGATGAATTCTAGAGGGAGTAGGATGAAGTCTAGAGGGAGTAGGATGAATACTAGAGGGAGTAGGATGAATTCTAGAGGGAGTAGGATGAATTCTAGAGGGAGTAGGATGAAGTCTAGAGGGAGTAGGATGAATTCTAGAGGGAGTAGGATGAATTTTACAGGGAGTAGGATGAAGTCTAGAGGGAGTAGGATGAAGTCTAGAGGGAGTAGGATGAAGTGTAGAGGGAGTAGGATGAATTTTAGAGGGAGTAGGATGAATTCTAGAGGGAGTAGGATGAATTCTAGAGGGAGCAGGGCGAATTCTAGAGGGAGCAGGACGAATTTTAGAGAGAGCAGGATGAATTCTAGAGGAAGTAGGATGATTTTTAGAGGGAGCAGGATGAATTCTAGAGGGAGTAGGATGAATTCTAGAGGGAGCAGGATGAATTCTAGAGGAAGTAGGATGAATTTTAGAGGGAGTAGGATGAATTCTAGAGGGAGTAGGATGAATTCTAGAGGAAGTAGGATGAATTTTAGAGGGAGTAGGATGAATTCTAGAGGAAGTAGGATGAAGTCTAGAGGGAGTAGGATGAAATCTAGAGGGAGTAGGATGAAGTCCAGAGGGAGTAGGATGAATTCTAGAGGGAGCAGGACTAATTCTAGAGGAAGTAGGATGAATTCTAGAGGGAGTAGGATGAATTCTAGAGGAGTAGGACGAAGTCTAGAGGGAGTAGAATGAAGTCTAGAGCGAGCAGGATGAATTCTAGAGGGAGCAGGATGAAGTCCAGAGGGAGTAGGATGAAGTCTTGAGGGAGTAGGATGAAGTCTAGAGGGAGCAGGATGAAGTCTAGCGGGAGTAGGATGAATTTTACAGGGAGTAGGATGAAGTCTAGAGGGAGTAGGATGAATTTTAGAGGGAGTAGGATGAAGTCTAGAGGGAACCGGATGAATTCTAGAGGGAGTAGGATGAAGTCTAGAGGGAGTAGGATGAAGTCTAGAGGGAGTAGGATGAATTCTAGAGGGAGTAGGATGAAGTCTAGAGGGAGTAGGATGAATACTAGAGGGAGTAGGATGAATTCTAGAGGAGTAGGATGAATTCTAGAGGGAGTAGGATGAAGTCTAGAGGGAGTAGGATGAATACTAGAGGGAGTAGGATGAATTCTAGAGGGAGTAGGATGAATTCTAGAGGGAGTAGGATGAAGTCTAGAGGGAGTAGGATGAATTCTAGAGGGAGTAGGATGAAGTCTAGAGGGAGTAGGATGAAGTCTAGAGGGAGTAGGATGAATACTAGAGGGAGTAGGATGAATTTTAGAGGGAGTCGGATGAATTCTAGAGGGAGTAGGATGAATTCTAGAGGGAGTAGGATGAATTCTAGAGGGAGTAGGATGAATTCTAGAGGGAGCAGGATGAAGTCTAGAGGAAGTAGGATGAATTTTAGAGGGAGTAGGATGAATTCTAGAGGGAGTAGGATGAATTCTAGAGGGAGTAGGATGAATTTTAGAGGGAGTAGGATGAATTCTAGAGGGAGCAGGATGAAGTCTAGAGGGAGCAGGATGAAGTCTAGAGGGAGCAGGATGAATTCTAAATAGAGCCCTTAATGTCCAGGACTGTCCTGGGGGGCTGGTCATGCGGGACACTGATGTTATACAGTTTCTTTGGGTTGAGTGGGATTTTATTGGTGGTCTGTGAAACTTGTCCAGCCTCAAACAGCAGCTATGCGGAACAGGTTTGTGGGCGGAGCCTGTATCAGTGTAGGCTTTTAGATTAGCCTTGGTCCTCTGGTCCTGACGCCGGGATGAGCCTGAGAGTCGCTGTGAATCTGTCCCTCAGTTTAAGACTCAGTACGGTAAGCGCGTGGTGACCGTGAAGGTGGACGTGAACGGCAGTGGGAACTTCTCCCAGCTCAGTTATGAGGAGGCGATTCCGGTGTTGGGGACGGTAAACGGGATCAACGCTCTGGGCCTGGTGGTCTTCTCCATGGGCTTCGGCCTCATCATCGGCAGCATGAAGGAGCAGGGCCAGCCTCTGCGGGACTTCTTCGACTGCCTCAACGAGGCCATCATGAGGCTGGTGGCCATCATCATGTGGTGAGTGGTGGGAAGGCAGAGGCCATGGGGTCAGTGGTCAAAGGTCATGTGTGGCTATTTAAGCTTCAAATCAAGACCACCAACCTCTCAAAGCCCTGGGGTCACGGGTAGAAGCTTGAATAGGCCCACAGATGGCTACCTGTGGTCAGTCTGGGCCTTCGCGGCTGTGACTATTACAGAATCTACTTGTAATGGTTGTGAAACGCTGTTTCTGATATTGTGTCAGGTTGTGTAATTGCGTGGTTCACCTTTGGGCAGGTACGCTCCGGTGGGCATCCTGTTCCTGATTGCGGGGAAGATAGTGGAGATGGAGGACCTGTCTGCTATGGGTGGTCAGCTGGGCATGTACACTATAACGGTCATCGTCGGCCTGCTGATACACGCCATCTTGGTTCTGCCCACTCTCTACTTCCTGGTTACCCGCAAAAACCCCTTCGTGTTCATTGGAGGACTGCTGCAGGCTCTGGTCACTGCGCTGGGCACCTCCTCCAGGTGAGCATCTGCAGCACCTGTGGAACATCTACAAGCCTGTACGCATGCCCACCTGCACACACCCATCTGTACACATGTATGCTGACGCCACCGCACACCCACATACCTGCACACCTGCATTCCTGCACATCTGTACACCTATATCTACCTGTACATACCTGCACACCTGCATTCCTGCACATCTGTACACCTATATCTACCTGTACATACCTGCACACCTGCATTCCTGCACATCTGTACACCTATATCTACCTGTACATACCTGCACACCTGCATTCCTGCACATCTGTACACCTATATCTACCTGTACATACCTGCACACCTGCATTCCTGCACATCTGTACACCTATATCTACCTGTACATACCTGCACACCTGCATTCCTGCACATCTGTACACCTATATCTACCTGTACATACCTGCACACCTGCATTCCTGCACATCTGTACACCTATATCTACCTGTACATACCTGCACACCTGCATTCCTGCACATCTGTACACCTATATCTACCTGTACATACCTGCACACCTGCATTCCTGCACATCTGTACACCTATATCTACCTGTACATACCTGTACACCTGCATTCCTGCACATCTGTACACCTATATCTACCTGTACATACCTGTACACCTGCACATCTCAACACGTGTACCTGCATAAATGCACACCTGTATACCTGTATAGCACCCGGATATCTATTCATTGGTTTATATGCATAACTGCACACCTGCACACCTGTACACCTGTTCGGACTAACCCCACAGCTCAGCCTGTAAGCTCTAACCCTGCGCTGTGTCTGTGGGCAGCTCTGCTACTCTGCCCATCACCTTCAAGTGCCTGGAGGAGAACAACGGCGTAGATAAACGAGTGACCCGCTTCGTCCTGCCGGTCGGAGCCACAATAAACATGGACGGAACAGCTCTGTACGAGGCACTGGCCGCCATATTCATCGCTCAGGTCAATAACATGGACCTGAACTTCGGACAGATTCTGACCATCAGGTACGCACACTCAATTAAATTAATAATAATAATAATAATTATTATTATTATTATTATTATAATTATAATAATTATAATAAAAAAAGATAATAATAATAATAATAATAATAATAATAATAATAATAATAATAATAATAATAATAATAATAATAATTAAAGATAACAATAATAATAAAAGATAATAATAATTATTATTATTTACTTAAAACTAATTAATCAGTTATATTTACCAATGTATTTACTAATGTATAACTCTAAATGTAGGTATTGTATATAAACTGAGTCACAGTTTCTCATTAGGTTGAGTGTATAACTCTAAATGTAGGTATTGTATATAAACTGAGTCACAGTTTCTCATTAGGTAGAGTGTATAACTCTAAATGTAGGTATTGTATATAAACTGAGTTACAGTTTCTCATTAGGTTGAATGTATAACTCTAAATGTAGGTATTGTATTTAAACTGAGTTACAGTTTCTCATTAGGTTGAATGTATAACTCTAAATGTAGGTACTGTATATAAACTGAGTTACAGTTTCTCATTAGGTTGAATGTATAACTCTAAATGTAGGTATTGTATATAAACTGAGTTACAGTTTCTCATTAGGTTGAATGTATAACTCTAAATGTAGGTATTGTATATAAACTGAGTTACAGTTTCTCATTAGGTTGAATGTATAACTCTAAATGTAGGTATTGTATATAAACTGAGTTACAGTTTCTCATTAGGTTGAATGTATAACTCTAAATGTAGGTATTGTATATAAACTGAGTTACAGTTTCTCATAGGTTGAATGTATAACTCTAAATGTAGGTATTGTATATAAACTGAGTTACAGTTTCTCATTAGGTTGAGTGTATAACTCTAAATGTAGGTATTATATATAAACTGAGTTACAGTTTCTCATTAGGTTGAATGTATAACTCTAAATGTAGGTATTGTATATAAACTGAGTTACAGTTTCTCATTAGGTTGAATGTATAACTCTAAATGTAGGTATTGTATATAAACTGAGTTACAGTTTCTCATTAGGTTGAGTGTATAACTCTAAATGTAGGTATTGTATATAAACTGAGTTACAGTTTCTCATTAGGTTGAATGTATAACTCTAAATGTAGGTATTGTATATAAACTGAGTTACAGTTTCTCATTAGGTTGAATGTATAACTCTAAATGTAGGTATTGTATATAAACTGAGTTACAGTTTCTCATTAGGTTGAGTGTATAACTCTAAATGTAGGTATTGTATTTAATTACATGTTAAGATTGGTTTGTTTATGATGTGTTTGTGGTGAATGTCTGTCTGTGTTGTGTTCGTTAGTATCACAGCTACAGCTGCCAGTATTGGAGCAGCTGGAATCCCTCAGGCTGGCCTGGTTACCATGGTAATTGTGCTGACCTCAGTAGGACTGCCCACTGATGACATCACGCTGATTATTGCAGTTGATTGGTTCCTGTAAGTGGTTTCAGATTTACAGAATGTAGTGGCGCTCTGTGATACAGTAATTAATTCACACCTGGTTAATTTCACATACATCATGTGTAGCTCCGCCCCCTCACTGTCCGGCGGTGATGGTCTGATTACAGTACAGAACTACAGCTGGTTCTGCATGAGTTGGTCATAAAACATGATCTGATCTACATCTGATTCCCAACTATAAACAAACTCAGTGCTCTTAATATGATATGACTAATATCACTAATACCACCAGCACCACTAATACCCTATTACCACTGATACCACTAACACCACTGATACCACTAATACCACTAACACCACTAATACCACTGATACCACTAACACCACTGATACCACTAATACCACTAACACCACTAATACCACTGATACCACTAACATCACTGATACCACTAACACCACTAATACCACTGATACCACTAACACCACTAACACCACTAATACCACTGATACCACTAACACCACTGATACCACTGATACCACTAACACCACTAATACCACTAATACCACTAACACCACTGATACCACTAATACCACTAACACCACTAATACCCTATTACCACTGATACCACTAACACCACTGATACCACTAACACCACTAATACCACTGATACCACTAACACCACTAACACCACTAATACCACTGATACCACTAACACCACTGATACCACTGATACCACTAACACCACTAATACCACTAATACCACTAACACCACTGATACCACTAATACCACTAACACCACTAATACCCTATTACCACTGATACCACTAACACCACTGATACCACTAATACCACTAACACCACTAATACCACTGATACCACTAACACCACTGATACCACTAACACCACTAATACCACTGATACCACTAACACCACTGATACCACTAACACCACTAACACCACTAATACCACTGATACCACTAACACCACTGATACCACTGATACCACTAACACCACTAATACCACTAATACCACTAACACCACTGATACCACTAATACCACTAACACCACTAATACCCTATTACCACTGATACCACTAACACCACTGATACCACTAACACCACTAATACCACTGATACCACTAACACCACTAATACCACTGATACCACTAACACCACTGATACCACTGATACCACTAACACCACTAATACCACTGATACCACTAACACCACTGATACCACTGATACCACTAACACCACTGATACCACTGATACCACTAACACCACTGATACCACTAATACCACTAACACCACTAATACCCTATTACCACTGATACCACTAACACCACTAACACCACTAATACCACTGATACCACTAACACCACTAATACCACTGATACCACTAACACCACTGATACCACTAACACCACTGATACCACTAACACCACTAACACCACTGATACCACTAACACCACTAATACCACTGATACCACTAACACCACTGATACCACTAACACCACTAACACCACTGATACCACTAACACCACTAACACCACTGATACCACTAATACCAAAATACCACTGATACCACTGATACCACTAACACCACTAACACCACTGATACCACTAACACCACTAATACCACTGATACCACTAACACCACTAATACCACCAACACCACTAATACCACTAACACCACTAATGCCACTGATACCACTAACACCACTAATACCACCAACACCACTAATACCCTATTACCACTGATACCACTAACACCACTAATACCACTGATACCACTAACACCACTAACACCACTGATACCACTAACACCACTAATACCACAAACACCACTAACACCACTGATACCACTAACACCACTAACACCACTGATACCACTAACACCACTAATACCACCAACACCACTAATACCCTATTACCACTGATACCACTAACACCACTAATACCACTGATACCACTAACACCACTAACACCACTGATACCACTAACACCACTAATACCACTGATACCACTAATACCACTAATACCACTGATACCACTAACACCACTGATACCACTAACACCACTAATACCACTGATACCACTAACACCACTAATACCACTGATACCACTAACACCACTAACACCACTGATACCACTAACACCACTAATACCACAGATACCACTAATACCACTAACACCACTAACACCACTAATACCACTAACACCACTAATACCACTGATACCACTAACACCACTAATACCACTAACACCACTAACACCACTAATACCACTGATACCACTAACACCACTAATACCACTGATACCACTAATACCACCAACACCACTAATACCCTATTACCACTGATACCACTAACACCACTAATACCACTAACACCACTGATACCACTAACACCACTGATACCACTAACACCACTAATACCACGGATACTACTAATACCCTAATACCACTGATACCACTAACACCACTAATACCACTAATACCCTAATACCACTAATGCCACTAATACCACTGATACCACTAACACCACTGATACCACTGATACCACTGATACCACTAACACCACTGATACCACTAACACCACTAATACCACTAATACCACTGATACCACTAACACCACTAATACCACTGATACCACTAACACCACTAATACCACTAATACCACTGATACCACTAACACCACTAATACCACTAATACCACTGATACCACTAACACCACTAATACCACTGATACCACTAACACCACTAACACCACTAATACCACTAACACCACTAACACCACTAACACCACTGATACCACTAATACCACTAATACCACTAACACCACTGACACCACTGATACCACTGATACCACTAACCCCACTAATACCACTAATACCACTGATACCACTAACACCACTAACACCAATAATACCACTGATACCACTAACACCACTAACACCACTAATACCACTGATACCACTAATACCACTGATACCACTAATACCACTGATACCACTGATACCACTAATACCACTAATACCACTAACACCACTAATACCACTGATACCACTGATACCACTAACACCACTAACACCACTGATACCACTAATACCACTAATACCACTGATACCACTAACACCACTAATACCACTAATACCACTGATACCACTAACACCACTAATACCACTGATACCACTAACACCACTGATACCACTAACACCACTAACATCACTGACACCACTGATACCACTAATACTACTGATACCACTAACACCACTAATACCACTGATACCACTAATACCAAAATACCACTGATACCACTAACACCCTAATACCACTGATACCACTAACACCACTGATACCACTAATACCAAAATACCACTGATACCACTAACACCACTAACACCACTAATACCACTGATACCACTGATACCACTAATACCACTGATACTACTAATACCCTAATACCACTGATACCACTAACACCACTAATACCACTGATACCACTAACACCACTAACACCACTAATACCACTAATACCACTAATACCACTGATACCACTAATACCACTGATACCAATGATACTACTAATACCGCTGATACCACTAACACCACTAATACCACTGATACTACTAATACCACTAATACCCTAATACCACATATACCACTAACACCACTAATACCACTGATACCACTAACACCACTAATACCACTAATACCCTAATACCACTGATACCACTAACACCACTAATACCACTGATACCACTAATACCCTAATACCACTGATACCACTAATACCACTGATACTACTAATACCACTAATACCACTGATACCACTAACACCACTAATACCACTGATACCACTAACACCACTAATACCACTGATACCACTAACACCACTAATACCACTGATACTACTAATACCATTAATACCCTAATACCACTAACACCACTGATACCACTGATACCACTGATACCACTAACACCATTAACACCACTAATACCACTAACACCACTAACACCACTGATACCAAAAGACCACTGATACCACTAACACCACTAACACCACTAATACCACTGATACCACTAACACCACTAATACCACTGATACCACTAACACCACTAATACTACTGATACCACTAACACCACTAATACCACTGATACCACTAACACCACTAATATCACCAATACCACTAACATCACTAATACCACTATCACTAATACCACTAATACCACTGATACCACTAACACCACTGATACTACTAATACCACTAATACCACTAATACCCTAATAACACTGATACCACTAACACCACTAATACCACTGATACTACTAATACCACTAATACCACCAACACCACTAATACCACTAACACAACTAATACCACTAACACCATTAACACCACTAATACCACTTATACCAGTAATACCACTAATATCACAAATACCAACATCTCTAATATCACTAATACCACTAATATCACTAATATCACCAGTACCACTAATACCACTAATGTCACTAATATCACCAATACCAACATCTCTAATATCACTAATACCACTAATATGAACAATACCACTAATATCATTGATACCACCATCTCTAATATCACGAATATTACTAATACCACTAATATCACTAATATCACCAATACCACTAACACCCGTAATATCACCAATACCACTAATATCACTAATATCACCAATACCACTAATACCATTAATACCACCATCTCTAATATCACGAATACCACTAAAATCACCAATACCACTAATATCACTAATATCACCAATACCACTAATACCACTAATGTCACTAATATCACCAATACCAACATCTCTAATATCAGTAATACCACTTATACCATTAATACCACCATCTCTAATATCACTAATATTACTTATATCACCAATACCACTAATATTACTAATACCACTAATGTCACTAATATCACCAATACCAACATCTCTAATATCACCAATACCACTAATACCATTAATCCCACCATCTCTAATACCACTAATATCACTAATTTCACCAATACCACTAATGCCACTAATACCACTAATGTCACTAATATCACCAATACCACTAATACCACTAATATCACCAATACCACTAATATCACTAATATCACCAATACCACTAATACCATTAATACCACCATCTCTAATATCACGAATACCACTAAAATCACCAATACCACTAATATCACTAATATCACCAATACCACTAATACCACTAATGTCACTAATATCACCAATACCAACATCTCTAATATCAGTAATACCACTAATACCACTAATATCACTAATACCACTAATACCACTGATACTACTAATACCACTAATATCACTAATACCACTGATACCACTAACACCACTAATACCACCAACACCACTAATACCCTAATACCACTGATACCACTAACACCACTAATACCACTAGTACCAACACC
This sequence comes from Megaleporinus macrocephalus, assembly GCA_021613375.1. Classification (NCBI taxonomy): domain Eukaryota; kingdom Metazoa; phylum Chordata; class Actinopteri; order Characiformes; family Anostomidae; genus Megaleporinus; species Megaleporinus macrocephalus. The sequence goes on from CM038725.1 coordinate 39,679,950, forward strand.
ACTAATACCACTGTTACCACTAACACCACTAATACCACTAATACCACCAACACCACTAATACCCTAATACCACTGATACCACTAACAACACTAATACCAACACCACTAATACCACTGTTACCACTAACACCACTAATACCACTGATACTACTAATACCACTAATACCCTAATACCACTGGTACCACTAACACCACTAATAACACTGATACTACTAATACCACTAATACCACTAATACCACTAATACCAACACCACTAATATCACTAATACTACTAATACCACCAACACCACTAACATCACTAATACCCCAATACCACTGATACCACTAACACCACTAATACCACTGATACTACTAATACCACTAACACCATTAACACCACTAATACCACTTATACCAGTAATACCACTAATATCACAAATACCAACATCTCTAATATCACTAATACCACTAATATCACTAATATCACCAATACCACTAATACCACTAATGTCACTAATATCACCAATACCAACATCTCTAATATCACTAATACCACTAATATCAACAATACCACTAATATCATTGATACCACCATCTCTAATATCACGAATATTACTAATACCACTAATATCACTAATATCACCAATACCACCAACACCCCTAATATCACCAATACCACTATTATCACTAATATCACCAAAACCACTAATACCATTAATACCACCATCTCTAATATCACGAATACCACTAAAATCACCAATACCACTAATATCACTAATATCACCAATACCACTAATACCACTAATGTCACTAATATCACCAATACCACTAATGTCACTAATATCACCAATACCAACATCTCTAATATCACCAATACCACTAATACCATTAATCCCACCATCTCTAATACCACTAATATCACTAATTTCACCAATACCACTAATGCCACTAATGCCACTAATACCACTAATGTCACTAATATCACCAATACCACTAATACCACTAATACCCCTAATATCACCAATACTACTAATATCACTAATATCACCAATACCACTAATACACTGACACATTCTTCTACACTCTTACACACTCTTAAACACTCTCTCACACTCTTCTACACTCTCTCACACTCTTCTAAAGTCCTCCACACTCTTACAAAGTCCTCCACACTCTTCTACAGTCCTCCACACTCTTCTACACTCTTACAAACTCTCCTACAGTCTTACACACTCTTCTACAGTCTTCTACAGTCCTCCACACTCTTACACAGTCCTCCACAGTCTTCTACAGTCCTCCACACTCTTCCACAGTCCTCCACACTCTTCTACAGTCCTCCACAGTCTTCTACAGTCCTCCACACTCTTCCACAGTCCTCCACACTCTTCTACAGTCCTCCACACTCTTCTACAGTCCTCCACACTCTTACAAAGTCCTCCACACTCTTCTACAGTCCTCCACACTCTTCTACAGTTCTCCACACTCTTCTAAAGTCCTCCACACTCTTACAAAGTCCTCCACACTCTTCTACAGTCCTCCACACTCTTCCACAGTCCTCCACACTCTTCCAGTCCTCCACACTCTTCTACAGTCCTCCAGTCTTCCACAGTCCTCCCAGGTCTTTCCTACAGTCCTCACAACTCTTCCACAGTTCCCTCCGCCACACCCTTCTACAGTCCTCCTACAGTCATCCACAGTCCTCCACACTCTTCTACAGTCCCCCACCTCTTCTACAGTCCTCCACACTCTTCTACAGACCTCCACAGTCTCTACCACAGTCCTCCACACTCTTCTACAGTCCTCCACAGTCTTCAACAGTCCTCCACACTCTTCTATAGTCCTCCACACTCTTCTACAGTCCTCCACACTCTTCCACAATCCTCCACACTCTTCTACACTCCTCCAAACTCTTCTACAGTCCTCCACACTCCTCTACACTCCTCCACACTCTTCTAGTCCTCCACACTCTTCTACAGTCCTCCACACTCTTCCACAGTCCTCCACACGCTTCCACAGTCCCCCATACTCTTCTACAGTCCTCCACACTCTTCTACAGTTCTCCACACTCTTCTACAGTCCTCCACACTCTTCTAGTCTTCTACAGTCCTCCACACTCTTCGACAGGTTCTCCACACTCTTCTAAAGTCCTCCACACTCTTCCACAGTCCTCCACACTCTTCCACAGTCCTCCATACTCTTCTACAGTCCTCCACACTCTTCTACAGTCCTCCACACTCTTCTACAGTCTTCTACAGTCCTCCACATTCTTCCACAGTCTTCTACAGTCCTCCACACTCTTCCACATGTCCCTCTCACAGCCACCCTTCTCAGCAGCGTCCTCCACACTCTTCTACACTCCGCCACACCCTTCTAAAGTCCGCCACACTCTTCTACTAGTCCTCCATAGTTCTACCTACACTCCTCCATACTCTTCTACAGTCCTCCACAACTCCTTCTATAGGCCTCCACACTCTTCTACAGTCTATCCACAGTCCTCCACAGTGCTGTCTCACAGTCCTCCCAAACTCTTCCACAGTCCCTCCACACGCTCGTCTTACAGTCCGTTCCACACTCTTTTACCAGTCCTCCCAACGTCCTTCCACATCTGCTCTACCTCTCTCCACACTCTTCTACAAGTTCTCCACACTCTTTTACTGTCCTCCCACTCACTTTTACAGTCCGTCCCACTCTCTTTTACAGTCCTCCACAGTCTTCTACAGTTCTCCACACCTCGTCTTACTAGTCCTCTACACCTCTTCTACAGTCCTCCACACTCCTTCTACAGTCCTCCACACTCTTCTTACAGTTTCTCCACACTCTTTTACAGGTCCGCCACACTCGTTTTACCAGCGCCTCCACACGCGTTTTACAGTCCTCCACAGTCTTCGTACAGTTCTCCACACTCCTTCTTACAGTCCTCTAACAACTCTTCTCACAGTCCTCCCACACTCTTCTACAGTCCTCCACACTGTGTCTACAGAGTCCCTCTACACTCTTCTACAGTCCTCCACACGTCGTCTACAGTCCTCCACACGCTTCTAACAGTCCTCCCCACTCTTCACAGCATTCCTCCACCGTCTTCTTACAGTCCTCTACACTCTATCTACAGTCCTGCACACTGCATCTACAGTCCTCCACCACTCTTCTACAGTCCCTCTACAACTCTTCTACAGGCCTCCCACACTCTTCTAAAGTCCCTTCCACACGTCTTACACAGTCCTCCACACTCTTCTACAGTCCTCCACGTCCGTTCCACACTCTTCTACAGTCCTCCACACTCTTCTACAGTCCTCCACACTCTTTTACAGTCCTCCACACTCTTCTACAGTCCTCCACAGTCTTCTGCAGTTCTACACACTCTTCTACAGTCCTCTACACTCTTCTACAGTCCGCCACTCTCGTCCACAGGCCTACTCGTACGACTCTTCGTACAGTCCTCCACACTCGTCTAAAGTCCTCCACACTCTTCTACAGTCTCTCTCACACTCCTTCTACAGTCCTCCACACTCGCTCTATACAGGCCTCCACACTCTTACACAGTCCCTCCACAGTCTGTCTACAGTCCTCCACACCTCTTCTACAGTTCTCCACATCAGTCTTTCTAAAGTCCTCCACACTCTTTACACAAAGTCCTCCACACCTCTCTACAGTCCCTCCAACACTCTTCTACCAGTTCTCCACACTCTTCTAAAAGTCCTCCACACTCTTACAAAGTCTCTCCACACTCTTCTACAGTCCTCGCACAGTCCTCTCTAACAGTCCTCCACATCTCTGTACCAAAAGTTCGCCACACTGCTTCTACACTCCTCACACTACTTCTGCTACAGTCCCTCGACACTCTTTCGACAGTTACGCACTCTCTTCCACAGGCCTGTCCACACTCTTCGACAGGCCGCCACACGTCTGCGCACAGTCCTCCTCATCTATCTGTACAGTCCTCCACTCTCTGCGACACAGTACGCAAACACATCATGCTACAGTCTCCCACACTCTTACTACAGTCCTCCAAAGCACAGTCTTACTACACGTCCTCCACACACACTTCTACAGTCGTCAAAACTCTTCTAACACTCCTCTACACTTCTTCTACAGTCCGCCACTACTCTTCTACAGTCCTCCACACTCTTTCTACAGTCCTCCACACTCTTTCCACAGTCCTCCACTGGCTTCTACAAGTCCTCCACACTCTTCGACACTCCTCTACTCTCTTCTACAGGTCCTCCACCACCCTTCTATCAGTCCGCTACACGCTTCGACTGCCCCCACACACCGGCTATCACTACTCCACACGCGTCTACCTCTCCTCAACTCTTCACAGTCCCTCAACACGGCCGTCTACACTCCTCTCACTCCTGCCTACAGGCCTCACACTCTTATACAGTCTCCACACTCCTTCTACAGTCCTCCCACACTCTTCCACAGTCCTCCCACAGTCTTCGACAGTCTCCACACTCTTCTACACTCCTCTACACTCCGCTGAACAGTCCGCCATACCTGTCTAACTGTCCTCCACACTCTTCTCACTCCTCTACACTCTCTACAGTCCGCCCCTCACTCTACACGTCTTCCCCACTCTTCTTACACTCCCTCCACAGTCTTCCACACGTCCTCCACAGGTCTTCTACAGTCCTTCCACACGCATCGCACAGTCCGCCACACTCTTCCAGTCCTCCACAGTCTTCTACAGTCCTCCCACACTCGCCTACACAGTCTCTCCACTCTCGCTACAGTCCTCCACAGTCTGCTACAGTCCTCCACACTCTTCTACACCCTCCCACCCTCTTCTTACAGTCCTCAACACGCTTCTCGACACTCCTCTACACGACTGTCTACAGTCCTCCACACTCTTCTACAGTCCTCAACATCGCGTCTCTACAGTCGCCACACTCTTCGCACAGTCATCCACAGTGCTTCTACAGTCCCTCCACACTCTTCTACACTCCGCTACACTCGTCTACAGCTCCTCCACACCCTTCTACAGTCCTCTACACTCTTCTACAGTCCTCCACACACTTCTACACTACCCAACACTCTTCTACAGTCTTCCACACTCTTCTACACTCCTCCACAGTCTTCCACAGTCCTCCACAGTCTTCTACAGTCCTCCACACGCATCCACAGTCCTCCACAGTCTTCCACAGTCCTTTACACTCTTCTACAGTCCTCCACACTCTTCCACAGTCCTCTACACTCTTCTACAGTCCTCACACTCTTCTACAGTACTCCCACATGGTCGTTTCGACATGTCCTCCCGCACTGGGCGTGACTAGGCCGGCCACGACCGCGTGTAACAGTCCGCACACTCGTGCTGCAGTCGGCCGCACACGCGGCCACAGTGCGCGCCACACTCGTCGGTACTGGCCGTCCTCACACGTCGTCCCACAGATCCTCGACACGCGGTTGTACACTGCCGCCACACGGGTCTAAAGGCCTGCATACGCGGCGTACAGTCCGCCAGGACGCGTGCTTCAGGTCGCCGAGCACTCTTCTGACAGGCGCCACCAGTCGGACAAAGTCCGTCCCATCTCTCGTTCTACAGGCCTCCACTGTCTGCTACCAGGGCTCCCTCTCTTCGAAAGTTCCGCCACACTCACTCGGACAAAGGCCTCCACATCGCGGTCGCGACAGGTCCGCCTATCTACTCGTGTGCCCAGGCCGCCGCACACGCGTCCAGGCCGCCACACTGCGGCGGGACATGGCTTCCAGCGGGCCTCGTCCGGCACAGGCGGCGACCGGCTGCCACACTCGTCTGCTGGTACAGTCCTCCACTATCTCTTCGATCACTCGTCCACACACTGCCGACTAGTGCGGTCTACACGCGTCTTCTGCAGTGTGTCGTGACTGGTCCGCACGCGTGCCACGCAGGCCGCCACACTGTCGTCGGCTAGGCCGCCACAGGCGCCACCGGCGCCTACACTCGCGGCGACATGGGCCTCCACACTGCTTCTGCTGTGCCGCCACACGCGGTGTACAGTCCGCCACACTCTTTGTACAGTCCTCCAAACCCGGCGACTGTCCGTCCACACGCGTGCCCACATATGCCTCGCACACTCCTGCTGACACACTCCGCCGTACGTCGGCGACAGTCCGCACAGGCACGCTACACGCCGCCAACGTCGCGACAGTGCCGCCACACATCTTGTACAGTCCGCCACCACTCTGCCACAGGCCTCCAACCGTCGTGCCACAGTCCGCTCCACAGGCGTCGACAGTCCGACCACACCTCTGCTACAGTGGCCACAACGCGGCTGAAAGATCCGCCACACCTCTTGCGTCTGCGGTCTTCTTCAGGCCGCACATGCTTCGACAGTCTCCACACGTGCATTCGAAAGTCATCCACGACCGCGTCCACAGTCCTCCACTCTCTACCACAGGCGCCTTGACGCTGCGACAGGCCTACTCACGCTCTTCGTACAGGCCGCTCCAGGGCGACTGGTCTTCGACCGTCCGCTACAACTGCTGCCACAGGTCGGCGACAGGCTCTTCGCACAGTCGGCCACAGTCCCTCCACACGCGTCGACATGTCCACTCACAACGCGTCATACACAGCCGCCACATACGCGGCGTAAAGCGCGCGCACCACGCTGCTGACAGGTCCGCCATCAGGCTTGCTACAACGCTCAGACTCTTCTACAGGCCGCCAGACTGCTCTTCTTCAGGCCTCGACCACTCGTCGACTGTCGCTCGCCACACGCTGCGACACGCCTCCATACTCTTCTGTAACAGTCCTCCACACTCGTCTACAGGCCTCGACATCTCGGTCCACGAGGCTGCCACAGTTCTGCGACTGTGCCTCCACACTAGCTCGCCCAACATGATCCGCCACAGGTCTGCTACCAGTCCGCCTCACTCATGTACAGGCGCTCCAGGACGCCGCCAACTCACCTCGTTTTCTATCGGTCGCCACACTCTACTACAGTCCTCCACACGCCGTCGGTCTACAGTCCTCACAGTCTTCTGACAGTCCGTCCACACTCTTCCACAGTCCTCCCACAGTCTTCTACAGTCCTCCACACTCTTCCCACAGTCCTCGACACTCTTCTACAGTCCACCACACTTCTACAGGTCCTCCACACTCTTCTACAGTCCTCCACACTCTTTCTACAGTCTTCTACAGTCCCTCCACACTCTACCACAGGCCGCCACAGTCTTCTACAGTCCTCCACACTCTTCCACTGCCGCACACGCCTCTACAGTCCTCCACACTCTTTCTACACGCCTCCACACTCTTCTAAAGGCCTCCACACTCTTCTACAGGTCCGCCACTAGTCTTCGACACTACTCCATACTCTCTACAGTCCTCCCACACTCTTCGACAGTTCTCTACACTCTTCTACTGTCCTCCCACACTCTTCTATAGACCCTCCACACTCTTCCACAGTCCCTCCACAGTTCTTCTACAGTCCTCCACACTCTTCTGACAGTCCCTCCACACGGCTTCTACAGTCCCTCCACACTCTTCTACAGTCCTCCCCAGATCTTCTACAGTCCTCCACACTCTTCACAGTCCTCGCACACTCTGTCTACAGTCCTCCACAGACTCTTCTACAGGTCACTCCACCTCTTCTACAGTCCTACACAGTCTCCACACTCTCACAGTCCTCCACACTCTTCTACAGTCCCTCCACACGCTCGTTCTACATGCCTCCACACTCTTTCTACAGTCCTCCACACTCGTCTACAGTCCTCCACCACTCTTCTACAGTGTCTCCACCACTCTTGCTACAGTCCTCAGCACAGTCTTCTACAGTCCTCCACACTCGTCCACAGTCGCTCCACACGTCTTCTACAGTCCTCACACTCTGTCTCACAGTCCTCCACACTCTTCTACAGTCCTCCACACTCTCTAACACACGGTCCTCCACAGGCTCTTCTACAGATTCCTCCACACTCTTCTACAGTCCTCCACACGTCTTCTACAGTCCTCCACACTCTTCGACAGTCCTCCACACGCTTCTACAGTCGTCCCCACACTCTTCTACAGTTTTCCCTCCACACTCTTCTATAGTCCTCCACACACCTTACACCGTCCTCCCACAGTCTTCTACAGTCCTCCACACATGTTCTACAGTCCTCCACACTCCTTCTACAGGTCCTCCCACACTCCATACAAATTCCAGCGCGCATCATCTACAGTCCTCTGCTCTTCTACCGTCCTCACACACTCTTCTACAGTCCTCCACACTCTTACTAAAGTCCTCCACACTCTCTACAGTCATCCACGTTCCTGCTACCAGTTTCACCACACTCTTCTACAGTCCTCCACACTCTTTGCTACAGTCCTCCACACTCATTGTCCACACGTCCCTCCACACTCTTGCTACAGTCCCTCCACACTCTTCTAACGTTCCTCCACACTACTTTCTACAGCCCTCCCCACTCTTCTACAACCCTCCACACTCTTATACACAGTCCTCCACAGTCTACTACAGGTCCACCACACTTTTACAAATCCTCCACATCTTCCACACTCCTCTACACTCTTCCACATTCCTTCCACACTCTTCCAGTCCCTCACACTCTTCTACAGTCCCTCCAGTCTTCACAATCCTCCACATTCTTCAACAGTCATCCACACCTCTTCAACAGTCCTCCACACTCTTCAACAGTCCTCCACACTCTTCTACATTCTCTCTCCACACTCTTCTAAAGACCTCCACAAACTCTACAAGTCCCTCCACACTCTTCTAACAGTTCCTCCACACACTTCCTACAGTTTCTCCACAACTCTTCTAAAGTCTCCACACTCATACAAAGTCCTCCCACACGCTTCTACAGTCCTCCACACTCTTCCACAGTCCTCCACACTCTTCCAGTCCTCCACACTCTTCTACAGTCCTCCAGTCTTCCACAGTCCTCCACAGTCTTCTACAGTCCTCCACACTCTTCTACACTCTTCCACACTCTCCTACAGTCTTACATACTCTTCTACAGTCTTCCACAGTCCTCCACAGTCTTCTACAGTCCTCCACACTCTTCCACAGTCCTCCACACTCTTCCACAGTCCTCCACACTCTTCTACAGTCCTCCACAGTCTTCCACAGTCCTCAACACTCTTCTACACTCCTCCACACTCTTCTACAGTCCTCCACAGTCTTCTACAGTCCTCCACACTCTTCTACACTCTTCTACAGTCCTCCACACTCTTCTACAGTCCTCCACACTCTTCTACAGTCCTTCACACTCTTCCACAGTCCTCCACACTCTTCCAGTCCTCCACACTCTTCTACAGTCCTCCAGTCTTCCACAGTCCTCCACAGTCTTCTACAGTCATCCACACTCTTCTACAGTCCTCCACACTCTTCTACAGTCCTCCAGCAGTCCCATGCTACAGTCCTCCACAGCTCCTCTAACACGTCCTCCACAACTTCTTCTTACAGTCCTCCACACTTCTCTACGAGTCCTCCACCATCTCTTCTACAGTCTCCACACTCTTCTACACTTACCAAACTCTCCTACAGTCGTACAACACTCTCTCCAACAGTCTTCCACAGCGCTCCACACTCTTACACCGTCCTCCACAGGTCTTCTACAGGTCTCCACACTCTTCCACAGTCCTCTACACTCTTCTACGTCCTCACACTCTTCTACAGTCTCTCACTACGTCTCCCACTCTTCTACAGTCCTCCACACCCTTCTACAGTCCCTCCACACTCTTTCACAGTCCTTCCACACTCTTCTACAGGCTCCTCAACACTTCTTACTGCATCTCCTCACTCTTGAAAGCTCCTCAATCTTACAAACGTCCTCCACACTCTTCTACAGCTCCTCCACACATCTTCCCACATGTCCTCAACACATCTTTCAGTTCTCCCATCTTCTAGCAGTCCTCCAGTCGTCCACAGTCCTCCACAGTCTTCTACAGTCCTCCACACTCTCTCCACTCTCCGCACAGTCTTTCAGACTCTCCCACACGTCTTCCACAGTCCTCCACACGTCTTCTACAGTCCGTCCACACTACTTCTACACTCCTCCACAGTCCTCCACAGTCCCTCCTCACATAGACCTCTACACTCTCTCTACATGTTTACACCCTCCACACGTCTTCTACAGTCCTCAACACGTCTTCTCACACTCCTCTACACTCTTCTACAGTCCTCCCACACTCTTTACACTCCTGCTCACACTCCTCTACACATCTTCTACAGTCCTCCACCACTCTTCTACAGTCCTCCACCTCTCTCTCCACAGCTCTCCACACTCTTCTACAGTCCCTCCACACTCTTCTACAGTCCTCTACCACTCTTCTACAGTCCTCCACCACTCTTCTACAGTCCTCACACACTCCTCCCACACTCCTCTACACTCTCTTCTACAGTCCTCCACACACTCTTCTACAGTCCTCCACACTCTTCTTCAGTCCTCCACAGTCTTTCCACAGTCCTCCACACTCTTCTACAGTCCTCACAAACTTTCCACAGTCCTCCACACTCTCCCTACAGTCCTTTACACTCTTCTACACGTCCTCCACACTCTTCCACAGTCTCTCTACACTTTCAACAGTCCTCCCACTCTTCTACTACAGTCCTCCACAGTCCTTCTACAGTCCTCCACACTCCTTCTACAGGTCCCTCGCACACTCTTCTACTACGTCCTCCACAAGTGCTCTTCCACAGGTCCTCCACACACTGTCTTACTACACGTCCCTCCCACACTCTTCTACAGTCCTAAAACGTAAACCTCCCATCAGTCCTCACACTCTCTCCGTCAACGAGCTTCTACAGTCCTCCACACTCTACTACAGTCACAGTCTTTCCTACAGTCTCCACACCTCTTGCCACAGTCCTCCACACTCTTCTTCAGTCCTCCACAGACTGCTTCTACAGTCCCTCCACACGGTCTTCTACCAGTCCTCCACACTCTTCCACAGTCCTCCACACTCTTCCAGTCTCCACACTTCTTCACTTCCTCCAGTCCGTCCACAGTCCCCATCAGTCTTCTACAGTCCTCCACACTCTTCTACACTCTTCCACACTCCTCCTACAGTCTTACATACTCTTCTACAGTCTTCCACAGTCCTCCACAGTCTTCTACAGTCCTCCACACTCTTCCACAGTCCTCCACACTCTTCCACAGTCCTCTCCACACTCTTCATCAGTCCTCCACAGTCATCCACAGTCCTCACACTCTTCTTACACTCCTCCACACTCTTCTACATTCTTCCACAGTCTTCTATACAGTCCTCCACACTCTTCTACACATCCCTCACAACTCTTCTACAGTCCTCCAACACCCCCCCCTCCCCCTATTTTCTACAGTCCTCCACACTCTTCTACCTCCCTCTACCACTCTCTCTAACAGGCCTCCACACTTCTTCTACAGTCCTCCACACTCTTCCTACAGTCCTCCACACTCTTCTACACTCCTCCACAGTCTTCCACAGTCCTCCACAGTCTTCTACAGTCCTCCACACTCATCCACAGTCCTCCACAGTCCTTTACACTCTTCTACAGTCCTCCACACTCTTCTACAGTCCTCCACACTCTTCTACAGTCCTCCACACTCTTTTCCAGTCCTCCACACTCTTTTCCAGTCCTCCACACTCTTCTACAGTCCTCCACACTCTTCCACAGTCCTCCACACTCTTCCACAGTTCTCTACACTCTTTTACACTCCTCCACACTCTTTTACACTCCTCCACACTCTTCTACAGTCCTCCACACTCTTCTACAGTCCTCCACACTCTTTTACAGTCCTCCACAGTCTTTTACAGTCCTCCACACTCTTCTACAGTCCTCCACACTCTTCCACAGTCCTCCCACAGTCCTTCTACAGTCCTCCACACTCTTCTCACAGTCTCTCTCTACACTCTTCCTACAGTCCTCCACACTCTTCTACAGTCCCTCCACACTCTTCTACAGTACTCCACAGTCACTCGCTACAGTCCTCCACACTCGCTTCTACAGTCCTCGCACACTCTTCTACACGTCCTCCACACACTCTTCTACAGTCCTCACACACTCTTCTACAGGCCTCCACTCTTCTACAGGCTCCACAGTCTTTCTACAGGCCTCCACACTCTTCTACCTCCTCACACTCTGCTAGTCCTCCACCTCTTACACGTCCTCCACACTCTTCTCACAGTCCTCTACACTCTTCTACAGGTCCTCTCACATCCACTTTTACAGTCCTCCACACTCAACAGTCCTCACAGTCCATCTATCACGTCCTCCCACACTCTTCTACAGTCCTCCACACTCTTCTACACCTCGCTCCACACTCTTCATACAGTCCTCACACGTCTTCTACAGTCCTCCACACTCTTCTACAGCTCCTCTACACACTCTTTCTACAGTCCTCCACACTCTTCTACAGTCCTCCACACTCTTCTACATCACTCTACCTCTTCTAAAGTCCTCCACACTCTTCTACAGTCCTCCACACTCTTCATACAGTCCTCCACACTCTTCTACAGTCCTCCACACTCTTCTAACAGTCTCTCCACACTCTTCTACAGTCCTCCACACTCGTCTACAGTCCTACACACTCTTCTACAGTCCTCCACACTCTTCTACAGTCTCACCTTTCTACACTACCTCTTTCCATCACACTTTACACAGTCCTCCACAGTCTCTTTCTACAGTCCTCCACACTCTTCACACTCCTCTACACTCTTCCACAGTCCTCCACAGTCTTCTACAGTCCCGTCCACCACTCTCTACAGTCCTCACATCTTCCACAGTTCTCACACTCTTCTACAGTCCATCCACATCTTCTCACAGTCCTCCACACGCTTCTACAGTCCTCCACAACTCTTTTACAGTTCTCCCACAGCTCTTCTACAGTCCTCACACTTTACCAGTCCTCCACACTCTTCTACAGTCCTCCACACTCTTCTACAGTTCTCCACACTCTTCTACAAGTCCTCCACACTCTTTCAAACAGTCTCTCACACTCTTCTACCACGTCCTCCACACTCTTCTACAGTCCTCCACACTCTTCCCACGTCCTCCCACACTCCTCTACACCGTCTTCTACAGTCCTCCACACTCTTCTACAGTCCTCCCACACTCTTCTACACTCTCCTACACTCTTCTTCACAGTCCTCCACACTCTCTTTCTACAGTCCTCCACACTCTTCTACATCGTCCCCCACACTCTTCCACAGTCCTCCACACTCTTCTACAGTCCTCCACCGTCTCCACAGTCCTCAACACTATTCTACCACTCTCACATCTTCTACAGTCCTCACAGTCTTCTACAGTCCTCCACACTCTTCAACCACTGTCCTCTACACTCTTCTACAGTCCTCCACACTCTTCTACAGTCCTCCACACTCTTTACCCTCCTCAACTCGTCCCACAGTCCTCACACTCTTCCAGACCTCCATCATCTTCTACAGTGCCGCCACACTCTTCTACCTCATCCACAGTCTTCTACCAGTCCTCCACAGTCTTCTACAGTCCTCCACACTCTTCACAGTCCTCCCACAGTCCTTTACACGTCTCTACGTCTCCCACACTCTTTACAGTCCTCCCACTCTTCTACAGTCCCACACCCTTTCTCCGTCCTCCACACTCTTTTCCAGTCCTCCACACTCTTCCTACAGTCCTCCACACTCTTCTACAGTCCTCCACACTCTTTCACAGTCTCTCCACTCTGCTACTCCTCTCACCCTTTACAGTCCTCTCACTCTTCTACAGTCCTCACACTCTATCTACAGTCCTCCACACTCTTCTACATGTCCTCCACAGTCTTTCTACAGTCTCCACACTCTTCATACAGTCCTCACACACTCTTCTACAGTCTCCACACTCTTCTACAGTCCTCCACATCTCTTCCACAGTCCTCTAACACTCTCTCCACCGTCCTCCACACTCTTCTACAGGCCTCACTCTTTACAGACACAGTCACTCTCCAGTCCTCACACACTCTTTTACAGTCCTCCACACTCTTTTACAGTCCTCCACACTCTTCTACAGTCCTCAACACTCTTCTACACTCCTCCACACTCTTCTACACTCCTCTACACTCTTCTACAGTCCTCCACACCCTTCTACAGTCCTCTACACTCTTCTACAGTCCTCCACACACTTCTACACTCCTCAACACTCTTCTACACTCCTCCACACTCTTCTACAGTCCTCAACACTCTTCTACACTCCTCCACACTCTTCTACAGTCCTCCACACTCTTCTACAGTCCTCCACACTCTTCCACAGTCCTCCACAGTCTTCTACAGTCCTCCACACTCTTCTACACTCCTCTACACTCTTCTACAGTCCTCCACACTCTTCTGACCGTCCTCCACACTCTTACTACTACTCCTCTTCACCTCCATACTACAGTCCTCCACACTCTTCTACAGTCCTCCACACTCTCTTTCCACACTTCCTCTCCACAGTCTTCCACAGTCCTCACAACAGTCTTCTACATGTGCCGCCACACTCATCCACAGTCCTCCACAGTCTTCCACAGTCCTTTACACTCTTCTACAGTCCTCCACACTCTTCCACAATCCTCTACACTCTTCTACAGTCCTCCACACTCTTCTACAGTCCTCCACAGTACTTTCTACCAGTCCTCCACACTCTTTATACAGTCCTCCACACTCCTCTACAGTCCCTCCACACTCTTCCACAGGTCCATCCACACTCTTCTAACAGTCCTCCACCACTTTCTTCTACAACTCATATACAAACTCTCCTACCAGTTCTTACACCACTCTTCAACTGCATTCTACAGTTCCACACCACTCTTACAACAGACCCTCCACAGGTCTTCTACAGTATCTCCACACGCTTTCCACCAGTCCTCTAACACTACTTCTACATGTCCTCCACACTCTTCTAAAGTCCTCCACACTCTTCGACAGTCCTCCACACACTCTTACAGTTCCTCCACACTCTTCTAAAGGTCCTCCACACTCTTTGCAACGTACTCTTTCCACACTCTTCTTACACGTCCTCCACACTCTTCTACAGTTCTCCACACTCTTCTTCAAAAGTCCTCCACACTCTTACACAAAGTCCTCCACACTCTTCTACAGTCCTCCACATCTCTTGCTCACAGTCCTCCACAGCTCTTCCAGTCCCTCCACACTCTTCTACAGTCCTCCAGTCTTCCACAGTCCTCCACAGTCTTCTACAGTCCTCCACACTCCTCACTAACACTCTAGTCCACACTCGTCCTCCACATCTTACATCACTCTTCTACGTCTTACAGTCTTCCACAGTCCTCCACAGTCTTCTACAGTCCTCCACACTCTTCCACAGTCCTCCACACTCTTCCCACAGTCCTCCACCACTCTTCTACGAGTCCCTCCACAAGTCACTCCACAGTCCTCAAACACTCTTCTACACTCCGCCACATCTTCTTCAGGATCCCTCCACAAGTCTTCTACAGTACCCTCCACAGTCTCTGCTACCACTCCCTCTACCCTCTTCTACAGTCCTGCCACACTCATTCTACAGTCCTCCACACTCTTCTACACTCCTCTACACTCTTCTACAGTCCTCCACACACTTCTACAGTCCTCACACACTCTTGCTACAGTCCTCCACACTCTTCTACACTCCTCCACAGTCTTCCTACATGTCCTCCACAGTTCTTCTACCATGTCCTCCACACTCATCCGACAGTACCCTCCACAGAATCCTTTACACTCTCTCCAGTTTCTTTTTCTCCCACACTCTACACGTCCTCCACCCTCTTCCTACATTTCCTCCCACACTCTTTTACAGTCCTCCACACTCTTCTACAGTCCTCCACACTCTTCTACAGTCCTCCACACTCTTCTACAGTCCTCCACACTCTTCTACAGTCCTCTACACTCTTCTACAGTCCTCCACACTCTTCTACAGTCCTCCACACTCTTCTACAGTCCTCCACACTCTTCTACAGTCCTCCACAGTCTTCTACAGTCCTCCACACTCTTCTACAGTCCTCCACACTCTTCTACAGTCCTCCACACTCTTCTACAGTCCTCCACACTCTTCTACAGTCCTCCACACTCTTCTACAGTCCTCCACACTCTTCTACAGTCCTCCACACTCTTCTACAGTCCTCCACACTCTTCTACAGTCCTCCACACTCTTCTACAGTCCTCCACACTCTTCTACAGTCCTCCACACTCTTCTACAGTCCTCCACACTCTTCTACAGTCCTCCACACTCTTCTACAGTCCTCCACACTCTTCTACAGTCCTACACACTCTTCTACCGTCCTCCACACTCTTCTACAGTCCTCCACACTCTTCCACAGTCCTCTACACTCTTCTACAGTCTTACACACTCTTCTACACTCCTCCACACTCTTCTACAGTCTTACACACTCTTCTACACTCCTCCACACTCTTCTACAGTCCTCCACACTCTTCCACAGTCCTCCACTCTCTTCTACAGTCCTCCACACTCTTCTACAGTCCTCCACACTTGTCTATAATATTCCAGCATCAGCACTGTTAATGTTTTCACTCTCTCTCTTTCTCTCTCTCAGGGACCGCCTGCGGACCACCACAAACGTTCTGGGGGACTCTATTGGTGCTGGGATCGTGGAGCACCTGTCTCGTCACGAGCTGGCGGCGGTGGATGCTGAGCTGGGGAACTGTGTTCTGGAGGAGAACCAGGAGAAGAAAAGTCCGTACCAGCTCATCTCTCAGAACAATGACGACCGGCCCCCCGACAGCGAGAGCAAGATGTAGCAGAGACCACCTTCTGACCACCGGAGCTTCCGTTCCAACAGACTTTGTTACTCCACTTGATTAAAGCTATACTTCAACCAGACGTCCACCGGTTTCTACTCCTGCTCCACACGTACTGGAGCTACGAGGCTGACGCCACTAACGAGTAACGGAAGCTGAAAGCCCACCAGCTAGCATTTAGCTCTGTTAGTAGGTCGCAGTGTCCGTATCAGTACATTCAGCAGCTCAGGCCTCCAAACCCACACGTAGCTACCCGCACGGGCTGTGATGTCATAGCTGCTGCTGCTATACGAGTATAGTGTTAGGGGTATAGACTGCCATCACACATTAAGCATTAGTATTAGTATTAATAATATTATTAGTCTTAGTATTAGTAATATTATTAGTCTTAGTATTAATAATATTATTAGTCTTAGTATTAGTAATATTATTAGTCTTAGTATTAATAATATTATTAGTCTTAGTATTAGTAATATTATTAGTCTTAGTATTAATAATATTATTAGTCTTAGTATTAGTAATATTATTAGTCTTAGTATTAGTAATATTATTAGTACTAGTATTAGTAATATTATTAGTCTTAGTATTAATAATATTATTAGTCTTAGTATTAGTAATATTATTAGTCTTAGTATTAGTAATATTATTAGTACTAGTATTAGTAATATTATTAGTACTGGTAATATTATTAGTCTTAGTATTAGTAATATTATTAGTCTTAGTATTAGTAATATTATTAGTACTAGTATTAGTAATATTATTAGTACTAGTAATATTATTAGTCTTAGTATTAGTAATATTATTAGTCTTAGTATTAGTAATATTATTAGTACAAGTATTAGTAATATTATTAGTCTTAGTATTAGTAATATTATTAGTCTTAGTATTAGTAATATTATTAGTACTAGTATTAGTAATATTATTAATACTAGTATTAGTAATATTATTAGTCTTAGTATTAGTAATATTATTAGTACTAGTATTAGTAATATTATTAGTACTAGTAATATTATTAGTCTTAGTATTAGTAATATCATTAGTCTTAGTATTAGTAATATTATTAGTATTAGTAATATTATTAGTCTTAGTATTAGTAATATTATTAGTATTAGTAATATCATTAGTATTAGTATTAGTATTAGTAATAGTAATATTATTAGTATTAGTATTAGTATTAGTAATATTATTAGTATTAGTAATATTATTAGTATTAGTAATAGTAATAGTATTAGTATTAGTAATGTAGCTTTAGACATCAAACAAGTCCTGCGTACTGGTATTGTGGGAAGGGGGTGTACCAGGGGTCTTGTTTTAGGACATGTGGATGGTTTTAGGACCTGGGGGCTTGTTTTAGGGACTGGGGGCTTGTTTTAGGACCTGGGGACTTGTTTTAGGACCTGGGGGCTTGTTTTAGTGGCTGGGGGCTTGTTTTAGGACCTGGGGGCTTGTTTTAGGGACTGGGGGCTTGTTTTAGGACCTGGGGACTTGTTTTAGGACCTGGGGGCTTGTTTTAGTGGCTGGGGGCTTGTTTTAGGACCTGGGGGCTTGTTTTAGGAGCTGGGGGCTTGTTTTAGTGGCTGGGGGCTTGTTTTAGGACCTGGGGGTTTGTTGTAGTAGCTGGGGGCTTGTTTTAGTGGCTGGGGGCTTGTTTTAGGACCTGGGGGCTTGTTTTAGGACCTGGGGGCTTGTTGTAGTAAGTGGGGGCTTGTTTTAGGACCTGGGGGCTTGTTTTAGTGGCTGGGGGCTTGTTTTAGTGGCTGGGGGCTTGTTTTAGAAGCTGGGGGGCTTGTTTTTGGTTGAACTATTGCTTTAAAATAAAAGATTAGGGGACGTGCACCCAAAGGCTCATGGGATTGAGGGAATGAGGCTGGTTGTCTTGGTTTGTAAACTTGTTTTGAGTTTCTGTCTGTTTGTTTATTTTCTCATTTGTTTGTTTGTTTACTTTTTAAACGTAAAAGCAGAAAAACAAAGAGCTGAAGGTGAGCGCCGGCGCCGGTGCTGTAGTTATAACGCTCATACAAATAAACAAACAGCGGCGCAGGTGTTGACTCAGCTGTCGGCAGGTAGTTCACACCAGCTCACCTGCACAGGTGTCGCCAGTCACCACCAAACCAAACACCCTGATTGGTTCAGCGGTGAAGAATTTCAGAACCGCTCTCAGAAGTCTAGTACTGAATGTGTTCTGTAACCGTAGCGCTTCACTGTAAACTCTGATCTCTCAATAAACGAGTACTTCTAATTTCAGTTTCTAAAAACTCTGAGTACACGGGAATTTACTGAATCTTTTAAAGTTTAACTTTCTTTTCTTCATTAACACAGTGACATTTATCAAACTCAAATATTTCAGATTTAAAAGAACAAATTTTTACATTTCTTTATAAATAATTCAGAAGAAACGTTCTACACTGTGGGTTCCTTTAAAGGTTCTGTAATAGAGGGCTGTTGTGTTGGTGGTTTGAAAGAAAGAGTTTAAGGGTTCCTGCTGGAACCTTTACATTACATGGGATTAAATAAACATTTTGAAGCTTCACAGCAGTTTTAAAGGTTCTATGCCACTTAATGGGTTCTCTATAGAACCTTTACATCATGAGAAGGATTATTTTAACCCTTGAAGGTCCTTCTTTTTAAAGGTTCTGCACCAATTTAAGGGTGCCTTCTAGAACCTTGAAAATAGGTTCTTTAAAGAAGGTTCTTTAACGGTATTAGCAGGTTCTTTAAACGTTCACAGACATCTAGTTTATAAGATGTTCCAGTGAAAGGTTCAATGAGGGGTGAAGAGCGCCGTTATTACAGGTGTATAAACAGTAGAACACAGGTGCGGGTTTCTGTTCAAGAACGTTCTCCATATGTGAGCTGCTGTGGAATAATCTGTCCTGAGACTGGGTGAGCCGCTGGGATTATTGCTGTTCTGGGGTCAGTGAAGCTGGACTGAGAGCAGGTGAGGTCGGCCGAGGTCAGTGAGAGATCTAGTGTTTATCTAGAGCCCACAGTGAAACGTCAGTTTACACAGAGTTAATAAAACCACTGATTCAATAGAAACAGCCCGTCTCAGTCCTTCCTGCCTCTCACATGCTACTGCTATAGACTACTGCTATAGACTACTGCTATAGACTACTGCTATAGAGTACTGCTATAGACTACTGCTATAGAGTACTGCTATAGACTACTGCTATAGACTACTGCTATAGAGTACTGCTATAGACTACTGCTATAGAGTAGTTATAGACTACTGCTATAGAGTACTGCTATAGACTACTGCTATAGAGTACTTTTATAGACTACTGTTATATATTTGTGTTATAGACTACTGTTATAGACTAGTGTTACAGACTACTGTTATAGACTACTGTTATAGACTACTGTAATGGATTAGTGTTATAGACTACTGTTATAGATTAGTGTCATAGACAACTGTTATAGACTACTGTTATAGATTAGTGTTATAGACTAGTTACACAGATTAGTTTTATAGACTAGTGTTATAGACTACTGTTATAGACTACTGTTATGGATAAGTGTTATAGACTACTGTTATGGATTAGTGTTATAGACTACTGTCATAGACTAGTGTTATAGACTAGTGTTATAGACTACTGTTATAGACTACTTTTATGGATTAGTGTTATAGACTACTGTTATGGATTAGTGTTATAGATTAGTGTTATAGACTAGTTTTTATAGACTACAGTTATAGAATATTAATATAGATTATTGACATAAACTAGTGTTATAGATTAGTTATACAGATTATTGTTATAGACTACTGTTATAGATTATTAATATAAATTATTGACATAAACTAGTGTTATAGGCTAGTTATACAGATCAGTGTTATAGACTAGTGTTAGACTAGTGTTATAGATTATTAATATAGATTATTGACATAAACTAGTGTTATAGATTAGTTACACAGATTAGTTTTATAGTTTTTTATAGTTTTATATATTAGTGTTATAGACTACTGTTATAGACTAGTGTTATAGACTAATGTTATAGACTAGTGTTATAGGCTAGTGTTATAGATTATTAATATAGATTGTTGAAATAAATTAGTGTTTTAGATTATTAATATAGACTAGTGTTATACACTAGTAGTATACACAATTAATATAGATTATTAATATAGACTACTGTTACAGACTAGTATTATAGACAATTAATATAGATTATTGATATAGACTAGTGTTATAGACTAGTGTTATAGACTAGTGTTATAGAATATTAATAGATTATAATATAGATTATTGATATAGAGTAGGTTTTGTAGACAAGTGTTATGTATTATTAATATAGATTATAGATCTAGACTAGTGTTATAGATTATTAATACAGATTATTAATATAGATTATTGACATAGATTATTGACATAGATTATTGACAGAAACTACTATTATAGACTAGTGTTATAGATTAACATAGGTCATTGACAGACTAGTGTTATATATTAGTTCTGCAGATTAGTGTTTTAGATTATTAATATAGATTATTGACAGACTAGTGTTGTAGACTAGTGTTATAGACTATTATTATAGACTATTAATAGATTATTAATATAGCCATGTGTTATAGACTAGTGTTATAGATTATTCATATAAATTATTAATATAGATTAGTTATACAGGTTATTGTTATAGATTATTGATATAGATTATTGACATAGATAAGTGTTATAGATTATTGATATAGATTAGTGTTATAGGTTGTTGCTATAGATTATTGATATAGATTAGTGTTATAGGTTGGTGTTATATATTATTGATATAGATTAGGTTATAGGTTGGTGTTATAAGTTATTGATACAGATTAGTGTTATAGATTGGTGTTACTCTCAAATACAGGAATGTTAGGACCACCTGAACAGTGTGGTCTGACCTGCAGTCTGGAGTGTTGAGCTGTGCTGCCATCTGCTGGCCAACATTGAGACTGCATGCGATTTAGCAGTTTAACTCCACCCATTCAGCCTACAGCAGTTTAGCTCCACCCATTCATAACAACATCAATACTACTATGAATAATAATAATATAGTAATAATAATATAGTAATAATAATATATAGTAATAATAATATACACTAATAATAATACTACTACTAATAATAATAATATAACACTACTACAATGACTAATAATAATATAATAACAACAGCAGTACTACTAACCATAACAATATAATAACACTACTACTACTAATAATAATGTAATAACACTAATACTACTACTAATATAATAACACTATTATTAATACTGCTAATAATGACAATAATACTAAAAATATGCATAATTACATAAGTACAAGTAATTATTAATAATACTAACAAATTACAAATTACTACTAATAACAATATGTTGACGTTACTAATAATAACGATACTAATTATATTGAAAATATTACTACGATAATAGTAATTATACTACTAACAATAAGCTAACCCTAATACTACTAAAAATCTAATAACACTACTTCTACTAATGATATTATAACACTTATCCTAATACTGCTAATAATACTAACAATAATCGTAAATATACTACTGTTAATATAAATAATACTAACAATTATAGACATTCGATTACTACTAACAATAACAAGTATTAATAGTAATACTACGAATAATAATATACTAACAATAATACTACCAATATTTATATTAAAATAACAGTAATTACACTAATAATAATAGTATTAACAATATTACTATTAATTATAGTAATATTAGTGATTATATTACCACTAATAATAATACAACAATGCTAATGCTAATACTGCTAATAATAACAACAACACTACTAGTACTACTACTAGTAGTAATACTATAATAACACTAATACTAAAACTGATAGTAATACTAAAAATAATCATGATTATACTACTAATAATACTAACACTACTAACAATAACAATTATACTACTGCTACTACAACTACTGCTAATGATAATTGTACTAGCAAAAATCGTCATTACACTACTAATAAGAACAACAACAACAACTACTACTAGCAATACTACTACTACCACTACTACTAATAATAATAATAAAACACCACTACTACTACTAGCAATACTACTACTACTACTACTACTAATAAAAAAACACCACTACTACTACTACTACTACTAGCAATACTACTACTACCACCACTACTAATAATAATAAAACACCACTATTACTACTAGCAATACTACTACTACTACTACTACTAATAATAATAAAAAAACACCACTACTACTACTACTAGCAATACTACTACCACTAATACTACTAGCAATGCTACTACTACTACTACTACTAATAATAATAATAATAAAAATAATAATAATAATAAAACACCACTATTACTACTAGCAATACTACTACTACTAATAGTACTACTACTAATAATAATATTAACAATACTACTACTACTACTACTAATAATAATAATATTAACAATACTACTAATACTTCTAATACTACTACTAATAAAAAACACCACTACTACTACTACTAGCAATACTACTACCACTACTACTACTAGCAATACTACTACTAGCAATACTACTACCACTACTACTACTAGCAATACTACTACTACTACTACTAATAATAATAATAAGACACCACTACTACTACTACTACTAATACTAATAATAATAAAAAAACACCACTACTACTACTACTAGCAATACTACTACTACTACTATTACTAATAATAATATTAACAATACTACTACTACTACTACTACTACTAATAATAATAATAATAATCAAACACCATTATTACTATGACTAGCAATACTACTACTACTACTACTACTAATAATAATAATAAAACACCACTACTACTACTACTAGCAATACTACTACTACTACTACTACTACTACTAATAATAATAATAATAATAAAAAACACCACCACTACTACTAGCAATACTACTACTACTACTACTACTACTACTAATAATAATAAAAATAATAATAATAATAAAACACCACTATTACTACTAGCAATACTACTACTACTACTACTACTACTAATAGTACTAATAATAATAATAATATTAACAATACTACTACTACTACTAATAATAATAATAATATTAACAATACTACTAATACTACTAATAATAAAAAACACCACTACTACTACTACTAGCAATACTACTACCACTACTACTACTAGCAATACTACTACTAGCAATACTACTACCACTACTACTACTAGCAATACTACTACTACTACTACTAATAATAATAATAATAATAAGACACCACTACTACTACTACTACTAATACTAATAATAATAAAAAAAACACCACTACTACTACTACTAGCAATACTACTACTACTACTATTACTAATAATAATATTAACAATACTACTACTACTACTATTACTACTACTACTACTAATAATAATAATAATCAAACACCATTATTAATACGACTAGCAATACTACTACTACTACTACTAATAATAATAAAACACCACTACTACTACTAGCAATACTACTACTACTACTACTAATAATAATAATAATAAAAAAACACCACCACTACTACTAGCAATACTACTACTACTACTACTACTACTACTACTAATAATAATAATAATAATAAAACACTTCTACTACTACTACTACTACTAATAATAATAATCAAACACCAATACTACTACTACTACTAATAATAATAATAAAACACCACTATTACTACTAGCAATACTACTACTACTACTAATAATAATAATAATAATAATAAAACACCACTTCTACTACTACTACTACTAATAATAATAATCAAACAGCACTACTACTACTATTAGCAATACTACTACTACTACTACTAATAATAATAATAATAAAACACCACTACTACTACTAGCAATACTACTACTACTACTACTACTAATAATAATAATAATAAAACACCACTACTACTACTAGCAATACTACTACTACTACTACTACTAATAATAATAATAATAATAAAACACTTCTACTACTACTACTAATAATAATAATAATAATCAAACACCAATACTACTACTACTACTAATAATAATAATAAAACACCACTATTACTACTAGCAATACTACTACTACTACTACTAATAATAATAATAATAAAACACCACTACTACTACTACTAATAATAATAATAATCAAACACCACTACTACTACTATTAGCAATACTACTACTACTACTAATAATAATAATAAAACACCACTATTACTACTAGCAATACTACTACTACTACTAATAATAATAATAATCAAACACCACTACTACTACTATTAGCAATACTACTACTACTACTACTACTAATAATAATAATAATAATAATAATAATAATAAAACACTACTGCTACTAGCAATACTACTACTACCACTACTACTAATAATAATAATCAAACACCACTACTACTACTATTAGCAATACTACTACTACTACTAATAATAATAATAAAACACCACTATTACTACTAGCAATACTACTACTACTACTACTAATAATAATAAAACACCACTACTACTACTAGCAATACTACTACTACCACTACTACTACTAATAATAATAAAACACCACTACTACTACTAGCAATACTACTACTACCACTACTACTACTAATAATAATAAAACACCACTACTACTACTACCAATACTACTACTACTACTAATAATAATAATAATAAAACACCACTACTACTACTAGCAATACTACTACTACCACTACTACTAATAATAATAATAAAACACCACTACTACTACTAGCAATACTACTACCACTACTACTACTAATAATAAAAAAACACCACTACTACTACTACCAATACTACTACTACTACTACTAATAATAATAATAAAACACCACTATTACTACTAGCAATACTACTACTACTAATAATAATAATAAAAAAACACCACTACTACTACTAGCAATACTACTACCACTACTACTACTAGCAATGCTACTACTACTACTACTACTAATAATAATAATAATAATAATAATAATAATAACAATAAAACACCACCACTACTACTACTACTACTAATAATAATAATAAAAAAATAATAATAAAACACCACTATTACTACTAGCAATACTACTACTAATAATAATAATAAAACACCACTACTACTACTACTACTACTAATAATAATAATAATAAGACACTACTACTACTACTACTACTACTAATACTACTAATAATAAAAAAACACCACTACTACTACTACTAGCAATACTACTACCACTACTACTACTAGCAATACTACTACTACTACTACTACTAATAATAATAATAATAATAAAACACTACTACTAATAATAATAATAATAATATTAACAATACTACTACTACTACTACTACTAATAATAATAATAATACTAATAATAATAATAATAATAATAATAATAACAATACTACTACTACTACTAATAATAATAATAATACTAATAATAATAATAATATTAACAATACTACTACTACTACTACTAATAATAATAATAATAATAATAATAATAATACTACTACTACTAATAATAATACTAATAATACTAATAATACTACTACTACTACTACTACTACTACTACTACTACTACTACTAATAATAATAATAATAATACTAATAAAACACCACTACTACTACTACTAATAATAATAATACTAATAATACTACTACTACTACTACTACTACTAATAATAATAATAGTAATAATAATAATAATACTACTACTACTACTACTACTACTAATAATAATAATAATAATAATACTAATAATACTACTACTACTACTACTACTACTACTACTAATAATAATAATAATAATAATAATAATAATAATAATAAAACACAACTACTACTACTACTAATAATAATAATACTACTACTACTACTACTACTACTACTAATAATAATAATAATAATAATAATAATAATAATAATAATAATAAAACACAACTACTACTACTACTACTACTACTAATAATAATAATAATAATACTACTACTACTAATAATAACAATAATAACAATAATAATACTAATAATACTACTACTACTAATAATAATAATCAAACACCACTACTACTACTACTACTACTAATAATAATAAAAAAAATAAATAATAATAATACTAATACTACTACTACTAATAATAATAATAATCAAACACCACTACTACTACTACTACTACTAATAATAATAATACTAATAATACTACTAATAATAATAATAACAATAATAATAATAATAATAATAATAATAATAATAATAATAATAATAAAACACCACTACTACTACTACTACTACTAATAATAATACTAATAATACTACTACTAATAATAATAACAATAATAATAATAATAATAATAATAAAACACCACTACTACTACTAGCAATACTAATAAGAAGAATGACGCTGTAGTGACCGCTGGTGTCCGGCAGGAGGCGCCGCAGGCCGGAGCTCCAGTGCGGCAGCAGCAAAGCTTCTCCTGCGAACCCCGCGCGCCGCTCCAGGTAAACAAACACCACCGCGCGCTGTTCCACCGACCTGGCGCGCGTCGCGCCTCCGCATCGGACCGCTCGAGCTCCGAGTTTTTATTATTTTAATTAAAATTGTTTTAAAGTTGAAAGAAAACCGCTTTAACGGTAACGGCGTCGCCAAGGAGACCAGCCGGAGAGTGAGCGCGAGAGCCACGGGCCGCAAACCGAGCGAGCGGCGGAAAAACACTCGGAGTGACGGTTAGAAACACATTTACCTCAGAAATACCGACAACCGGGACTAAACCGGGAACAAACTGGGACTAAACCGGGACTAAACCGGGACTAAACCGGGACTACACTCGGCGGGACACTTTTCTCCTCTCACACGTACCGATCTGCGTAACCCGGCTAGGCTAGGCTAGCGCTGTGCTAACGTCCAGCCATTCATAAACAGCGAGCTAACTGAGCTAACAGTGCTAACTGAGCTAACAGTGCTAACTGAGCTAACAGTGCTAACTGAGCTAACAGTGCTAACTGAGCTAACAGTGCTAACTGAGCTAACTGAGTTAGTTGGAGCTGGGTTCGTGTTTCCGGTCAGTTTAAACTCGGAATTCTCGGTGTTCCGTCTCTAAACTGCTCGGATTAGCTGCTCAGCTCCAGCACGGAGCTCACGTTAGCCTCTGCCTCCGACCCGTCCGACCCGTCCGCTCCACCTTAACCCGAGCGGCGGCCAGTGCGGCGGCCGGGCGCTGGGATAAAGCCCGCTGCTGGGTTTAAGGTGGACCGGGCGCTGGGATAAAGCCCGCTGCTGGGTTTAAGGTGGACCGGGCGCGCTGGAGCGGGTTAGCCGTTAGCGCTTTGTGTTGTGCTCGGTTTAAAGTCGGTGAAGTGGTGCTGAGCTCGAGTTTACGCGCTGGTTCAGTTCACACCCACAGTCCGCTCTAGTCCGAGCTCGCCCCGCGCGGCCAGCAGCTCACTTAGACCGGGCTGAAGTTTCGGGAGCTGTGAGTGGTACGGTGGGAGATGTGAGTGGTACGGTGGGAGATGTGAGTGGTACGGTGGGAGATGTGAGTGGTACGGTGGGAGATGTGAGTGGTACGGTGGGAGCTGTGAGTGGTACGGTGGGAGATGTGAGTGGTACGGTGGGAGCTGTGAGTGGTACGGTGGGAGATGTGAGTGGTACGGTGGGAGATGTGAGTGGTACGGTGGGAGATGTGAGTGGTACGGTGGGAGATGTGAGTGGTACGGTGGGAGCTGTGAGTGGTACGGTGGGAGCTGTGAGTGGTACGGTGGGAGATGTGAGTGGTACGGTGGGAGCTGTGAGTGGTACGGTGGGAGATGTGAGTGGTACGGTGGGAGATGTGAGTGGTACGGTGGGAGATGTGAGTGGTACGGTGGGAGCTGTGAGTGGTACGGTGGGAGCTGTGAGTGGTACGGTGGGAGATGTGAGTGGTACGGTGGGAGATGTGAGTGGTACGGTGGGAGATGTGAGTGGTACGGTGGGAGCTGTGAGTGGTACGGTGGGAGATGTGAGTGGTACGGTGGGAGATGTGAGTGGTACGGTGGGAGCTGTGAGTGGTACGGTGGGAGATGTGAGTGGTACGGTGGGAGATGTGAGTGGTACGGTGGGAGATGTGAGTGGTACGGTGGGAGCTGTGAGTGGTACGGTGGGAGCTGTGAGTGGTACGGTGGGAGCTGATGTTGATCTGATGTTTACTGGAACATCTTCATAGTCCGAGTTTAAACTGACTGTGAGAAGTTTCAGTGTTGGAGACCCGCTGGTGCTGATACTGAGCAGCTGTTCAGTTTTATACATAAACAGAGAGTTTCAGAGCATGTGATCTGTTTAGTGGTGGTGATGATGTTTACAGTGGTGGTGATGATGTTTACAGTGGTGGTGATGGTGTTTACAGTGGTGGTGATGATGTTTACAGTGGTGGTGATGGTGTTTACAGTGGTGGTGATGGTGTTTACAGTGGTGGTGATGGTGTTTACGGTGGTGGTGATGGTGTTTACAGTGGTGGTGTTAGTGTTTACGGTGGTGGTGGTGATGGTGTTTACAGTGGTGGTGATGGTGTGTACAGTGGTGGTGATGGTAACCAGGGGTCTCCATGGATGTTGATGGTAAAATGTGGAAGATCTGAAAATACTAGGTTTTCTTTGGGGACTATTTGAACCTCACAGCGTCCTGCATGTATCCCTCCACCATGAATGGAGTTTAAGACTGAGATCTTCTCTAAACTATCATAAACAGCGTCTCAGAAGC
>CM038725.1:39710307-39728111 GCA_021613375.1 Megaleporinus macrocephalus
GCTATACTCTAACTGTATTCCTAACTATACTCCAGCTCTGCTTCAGGTTTACTCCAGCTCTACATCCAGCTCTACTCCAACTGTACCCTCAGCGATACTCCAACTCTGTTTGGCTGTACTCCAGCATTGCTTTAGCTCTGCTCCAGCTCTACTCCAGCTCTGCTCCAGCTCTACTCCAGCTCTACTCCAGCTCTGCTCCAGCTCTGCTCCAGCTCTACTCCAGCTCTACTCCAGCTCTGCTCCAGCTCTACTCCAGCTGAGATTCCATCAGAATTAGTCCAGGACGTGTTTGGTGTTGAACTTCTTTAGTGTTGGTACTGCACGGTCTCCAGTTACTCCAGTTTCAGTCTCGTTCCTCAAACCCTGCAGAGATGTTCCATCTGGATGGAGCCCCACAGCGTGTGTCCTCAGGAAAGTGTGTGTCCGCAGGAGAGTGTGTGTCCTCAGGAGAGTGTGTGTGTCCTCAGGAGAGAGTGTGTGTCCTCAGGAGAGTGTGTGTGTCCTCAGGAGAGTGTGTGTGTTCTCAGGAGAGAGTGTGTGTCCTCAGGAGAGTGTGTGTGTCCTCAGGAGAGTGTGTGTCCTCTGGGGAGTGTGTGTGTGGGTCCTCAGGAGAGTGTGTGTGTCCTCAGGAGAGTGTGTGTCCTCAGGAGAGTGTGTGGGTCCTCAGGAGAGTGTGTGTGTCCTCAGGAGAGTGTGTGTGTGGGTCCTCAGGAGAGTGTGTGTGTCCTCAGGAAAGTGTGTGTCCTCAGGAGAGTGTGTGGGTCCTCAGGAGAGTGTGTGTCCTCAGGAGAGTGTGTGGGTCCTCAGGAGAGTGTGGGTCCTCAGGAGAGTGTGTGTCCTCAGGAGAGTGTGTGTCCTCAGGAGAGTGTGTGGGTCCTCAGGAGAGTGTGTGTGTGGGTCCTCAGGAGAGTGTGTGTGTCCTCAGGAAAGTGTGTGTCCTCAGGAGAGTGTGTGGGTCCTCAGGAGAGTGTGTAGGTCCTCAGGAAAGTGTGTGTCCTCAGGAGAGTGTGTGTGTCCTCAGGAAAGTGTGTGTCCTCAGGAGAGTGTGTAGGTCCTCAGGAGAGTGTGTGTCCTCAGGAGAGTGTGTGGGTCCTCAGGAGAGTGTGTGTCCTCAGGAGAGTGTGTGTCCTCAGGAGAGTGTGTGGGTCCTCAGGAGAGTATGTGGGTCCTCAGGAGAGTGTGGGTCCTCAGGAGAGTGTGTGTGTTCTCAGGAGAGTGTGTGTCCTCAGGAGAGTGTGTGTGTTCTCAGGAGAGTGTGTGTCCTCAGGAGAGTGTGTGGGTCCTCAGGAGAGTGTGGGTCCTCAGGAAAGTGTGTGTCCTCAGGAGAGTGTGTGTCCTCAGGAGAGTGTGTGGGTCCTCAGGAGAGTGTGTGTGTTCTCAGGAGAGTGTGTGTGTTCTCAGGAGAGTGTGTGTCCTCAGGAGAGTGTGTGGGTCCTCAGGAGAGTGTGGGTCCTCAGGAAAGTGTGTGTCCTCAGGAGAGTGTGTGTCCTCAGGAGAGTGTGTGGGTCCTCAGGAGAGTGTGGGTCCTCAGGAGAGTGTGTGTGTTCTCAGGAGAGTGTGTGTCCTCAGGAGAGTGTGTGGGTCCTCAGGAGAGTGTGGGTCCTCAGGAGAGTGTGTGTGTTCTCAGGAGAGTGTGTGTCCTCAGGAGAGTGTGGGTCCTCAGGAGAGTGTGGGTCCTCAGGAGAGTGTGTGTGTTCTCAGGAGAGTGTGGGTCCTCAGGAGAGTGTGGGTCCTCAGGAGAGTGTGTGTGTTCTCAGGAGAGTGTGTGTCCTCAGGAGAGTGTGTGTCCTCAGGAGAGTGTGGGTCCTCAGGAGAGTGTGTGTGTTCTCAGGAGAGTGTGTGTGGTGTATCAGAAGTTGAGGAAGGCCCAGACCGACAAGTCGTCCGCCCACAGCGCCCCCAGCAGGCGCACACAGACGTTGCGGTCCTCCAGCAGGCTCTGCAGCTGTCCCAGCAGGTCCAGACTCAGGTTCTCCAGCAGTCTCAGACAGACCTCCCACTGCTGCACCTGCTCCAGCAGCCCCTCCGCACCGTCCCCCCACACCGAGCCCAGCACGCTCTCCGTCCAGTCCTGCATCGCGCCGGTCAGTCGTCAGCGGCACACGGGAGCCGCGGCCCTCGTCACCTCCTCGCCACGGAGATTAAACCGTGCGCTCTGATTGGTGGACGATCGGCACAGCAGGTGTTTAAGAGGCTCAGCGAGCACACGCACCGTCAGCTTTGATCTTCACCTGCTTACAGAGAACATACAGCCTGCAGAGTAAACAACAGCAAACATCAAAGACACGCACACCTGCTAATAAAAACATTACTAATCATTAATAAACAACTGAGTATAAAAATAAACAAACTCAGAGCACCAGCAGTAACAGGTATCAAAGTACCTCAGGAGTATTCATGAGTATTAGTATTCATTAGTACTGAACTTCTCTCTGGACCATTCAGAACAGCAGGACGTTCTGTCGGACCCTCAGAGAGGTTCTACACGGGGTTCTAAGAGACTCTGGTTTGATCCTCTAGAGAACTTCGTACTGACTGAACTGATCCAGGAGCTCCTCGACCCGCCAGCCTGGACCAACACGCTGTTTATTTCAGTCCAGCAGCGGAACCAATACAACAGACCAGAACCACAGACACGGAACCCGGAGGAACCGTAAACTCAGAGTATCAAGAACTTCCTACCGTTTCTGTACGTGCTACATCAATCTCCACCTCGCTCATGCTGCATGGTACGGAGATGGGCGGAGCTTCGCTCTGTCCGTCCTCTGAAAGCTTACGGAGATGGGCGGAGCTTCTGTCTGTCCGTCCTCTGAAAGCTTATGGAGATGGGCGGAGCTTCTGTCTGTCTGTCCTCTGAAAGCTTATGGAGATGGGCGGAGCTTCTGTCTGTCCGTCCTCTGAAAGCTTACGGAGATGGGCGGGGCTTCTGTCTGTCTGTCTTCTTAGGGGTCAGTGTAGCTGATAGAAACATGGCGACCGTTATACATACACGACCAATCAGAAATCTCCATCACATCCAGATTTGAACACCTGTATGATCCATTCCTGGAACACAGATCCCGTTCATCCACCCTCGTCATGTTAATGTCATAAACCTCAGACTCTGCGCTGCCTCTAGTGGACGTATTACTGAACATGCACGCGTAAGGACGCGTATTTATTTACATTCAGACTAACGGTAACGCAGTTCAGCCAGTCCTGCAGAGTATCACAGAGTATCAAACGCTACATTAAATATAAATACTTACATAATAATAATAATAATAATAATAATAATAATTATAATAGTGAGAATAGGTATCAGCACTGGCTCTTGTTTATAGCAGTGTTTGAGTATAATAATAATAATAATAATAATAATAATAATAATAATAATGGATTATGTATTTGTATGTACCTGTACATAATAACAATGTCCTGTATGTATTATACGTATGGAATTATCTCACATTAATAATAGTGTAGATAGACAGTATATATGTATAGATGTTCTGGGTACTCCTATCATATTAGTGCAGTTACACTGAGCCGCCACCAGGTGGAGTCATACACCTGAATTTGCTCTTACAGAGGAGCTGTGATCTACACCTGAACACTCAGCCCACTCTGTCTATACAGTAAACCTTGAACAGTTTCTTTTTAAAACTGATCAAAGTGGTTTGATGTAGTTCAGTAAAGCACAATGGGCGGTGCTTCTCAGCATTCTTCGAGGACTCATTGATGAATCTTAGCTTTTATTGATTTATTGATTATTTATATTCTCATTTTTTTTTGGAGCAGTCAGTTACAAAATATTTAAACAGTCACCCAAACAAGTTTAGGTTGTAATTACTAGTAGTATTCTATAGTAAATTCATTATTTAGTAGAAGATTTAGTTTTCAATAGTAAACTCTTTATTCAATAGTAAAGTTAGTATTCTATAGTAAACTCATTATTCAGTAGTAGAGTTAGTATTCTATAATAAACTCATTATTTAGTAGTAAAGTTAGTATTCTATAGTGAACTCATTATTTAGTAGTAGAGTTAGTATTCTATAGTAAACTCATTATTCAGTAGTAAAGTTAGTATTCTATAGTAAACTCATTATTCAGTAGTAGAGTTGGTATTCTATAATAAACTCATTATTTAGTAGTAGAGTTAGTATTCTATAGTAAACTCATTATTTAGTAGTAGAGTTAGTATTCAATAGTAAACTCATTATTCAATAGTAAAGTTAGTATTCTATAGTAAACTCATTATTCAGTAGTAAAGTTAGTAGTCAAAAGTAAACTCATTATTCAGTAGTAAAGTTAGTATTCTATACTGAACTCATTATTCAGTAGTAAAGTTAGTATTCTATAGTAAACTCATTATTCAATAGTAAAGTTAGTATTATATAGTGAACTCATTATTCAGTAGTAAAGTTAGTATTCTATAGTAAACTCATTATTCAGTAGTAGAGTTAGTGTTCTATAGTAAACTCATTATTCAGTAGTAGAGTTAGTATTCAAAAGAGTAAACTCATTATTTAGTAGTAGAGTCAGTATTCTATAGTAAACTCATTATTCAGAAGTAAAGTTAGTATTCTGTAGTAAACTCATTATTCAATAGTAAAGCTATTATTCTATAGTAAACTCATTATTCAATAGTAAAGCTATTATTCTATAGTAAACTCATTATTCAATAGTAAAGTTAGTATTCAATAGTAAACCAATTATTCAGTACTGTAGTTAGTATTCTATAGTAAACTCATTATTCAGTATTAAAGTAGTACTCTATAGTAAAGTCATTATTTAGAAGTAGAGTAAGTATTCTATAGTAAACTCATTATTTAGTAGTAGAGTTAGTATTCTATAGTAAACTCATTATTCAGTAGTAAAGTTATTATTCTATAGTAAACTCATTATTCAGTAGTAAAGTTAGTATTCTATAGTAAACTCATTCAGTAGTAGAGTTAGTATTCTATAGTAAACTCATTATTTAGTAGTAGAGTTAGTATTCTATAGTAAACTCATTCAGTAGTAGAGTTAGTATTCTATAGTAAACTCATTATTTAGTAGTAGAGTTCGTATTCTATGGTAAACTCATTATTCAGTAGTAAAGTTAGTATTCTATAGTGAATTTATAATTCAGTAGTAAAGTTAATATTCTATAGTAAACTCATTATTCAGTGGTAGAGTTAGTAGTCTATAGTAAACTCATTATTCAGTAGTAAAGTTAGTATTTAAAAGTAAATTCATTATTCAGTGGTAGAGTTAGTATTCTATAGTGAACTCATTATTCAGTACTAAAGTTAGTATTCTATAGTAAACTCATTAATAAATAGTAAAGTTAGTATTTAAAAGTAAACTCATTATTCAGTGGTATAGTTAGTATTATATAATAAACTCATTATTCAGTAGTAGAGTTAGTATTCTATAGTAAACTCATTATTTAGTAGTAAAGTTAGTATTTAAGAGTAAACTCATTATTTAGTAGTAGAGTCAGTATTCTATAGTAAACTCATTATTCAGTAGTAAAGTTAGTATTCTGTAGTAAACTCATTATTCAATAGTAAAGCTATTATTCTATAGTAAACTCATTATTTAGTAGTAGAGTTAGTATTCAATAGTAAACTAATTATTCAGTACTAAAGTTAGTATTCTATAGTAAACTCATTATTCAATAGTAAAGTTAGTATTCAATATTAAACCAATTATTCAGTACTGTAGTTAGTATTCTATAGTAAACTCATTATTCAGTAGTAGAGTTAGTATTCTGTAGTAAGCTCATTATTCAGTATTAAAGTTAGTACTCTATAGTAAACTCATTATTTAGAAGTAGAGTAAGTATTCTATAGTAAACTCATTATTTAGTAGTAGAGTTAGTATTCTATAGTAAACTCATTATTCAGTAGTAAAGTTATTATTCTATAGTTAACTCATTATTCAGTAGTAAAGTTAGTATTCTATAGTTAACTCATTATTTAGTAGTAGAGTTAGTATTCTATAGTAAACTCATTATTTAGTAGTAGAGTTAGTGTTCTATAGTAAACTCATTCAGTAGTAGAGTTAGTATTCTATGGTAAACTCATTATTCAGTAGTAAAGTTAGTATTCTATAGTGAATTCATTATTCAGTAGTAAAGTTAATATTCTATAGAAAACTCAATATTCAGTGGTAGAGTTAGTAGTCTATAGTAAACTCATTATTCAGTAGTAAAGTTAGTATTTAAAAGTAAATTCATTATTCAGTGGTAGAGTTAGTATTCTATAGTGAACTAATTATTCAGTAATAAAGTTAGTATTCTATAGTGAACTCATTATTCAGTAGTAAAGTTAGTATTCTATAGTGAACTCATTCAGTAGTAAAGTTAGTATTCTATAGTGAACTCATTATACAGTAGTAAAGTTAGTATTCTATAGTAAACTCCTTATTCAATAGTAAAGTTTGTATTCTATAGTAAACTCATTATTCAGTAGTAGAATTAGTATTCTATAGTGAACTCATTATTCAGTAGTAAAGTTAGTATTCTATAGGAAACTCATTATTCAGTAGTAAAGTTAGTATTCTATAGTAAACTCATTATTCAGTAGTAGAATTAGTATTCTATAGTAAACTCATTATTCAGTAGTAGAGTTAGTATTCTATAGTGAACTCATTCAGTAGTAAAGTTAGTATTCTATAGTGAACTCATTATTCAGTAGTAGAGTTAGTATTCTATGGTAAACTCATTATTCAGTGGTAGAGTTCGTATTCTATAGTGAACTCATTATTCAGTAGTAAAGTTATTATTCTATAGTGAACTCATTATTCAGTAGTAAAGTTAATATTCTATAGTAAACTCATTAATCAATAGTAAAGTTAGTATTTAAAAGTAAACTCATTATTCAGTGGTAGAGTTAGTATTATATAGTAAACTCATTATTTAGTAGTAAAGTTAGTATTTAAGAGTAAACTCATTATTTAGTAGTAGAGTCAGTATTCTATAGTAAACTCATTATTCAGTAGTAAAGTTAGTATTCTGTAGTAAACTCATTATTCAATAGTAAAACTATTATTCTATAGTAAACTCATTATTTAGTAGTAGAGTTAGTATTCAATAGTAAACTAATTATTCAGTACTAAAGTTAGTATTCTATAGTAAACTCATTATTCAATAGTAAAGTTAGTATTCAATAGTAAACCAATTATTCAGTACTGTAGTTAGTATTCTATAGTAAACTCATTATTCAGTAGTATAGTTAGTATTCTATAGTAAGCTCATTATTCAGTATTAAAGATAGTACTCTATAGTAAACTCATTATTTAGAAGTAGAGTAAGTATTCTATAGTAAACTCATTATTTAGTAGTAGAGTTAGTATTCTATAGTAAACTCATTATTCAGTAGTAAAGTTATTATTCTATAGTTAACTCATTATTCAGTAGTAAAGTTAGTATTCTATAGTAAACTCATTCAGTAGTAGAGTTAGTATTCTATAGTAAACTCATTATTTAGTAGTAGAGTTAGTGTTCTATTGTAAACTCATTCAGTAGCAAAGTTAGTATTCTATAGTAAACTCATTATTTAGTAGTACAGTTCGTATTCTATGGTAAACTCATTATTCAGTAGTAAAGTTCGTATTCTATAGTGAATTGATTATTCAGTAGTAAAGTTAATATTCTATAGTAAACTCATTATTCAGTAGTAGAGTTAGTAGTCTATAGTAAACTCATTATTCAGTAGTAAAGTTAGTATTTAAAAGTAAACTCATTATTCAGTGGTAGAGTTAGTATTATATAGTGAACTCATTATTCAGTAGTAAAGTTAGTATTCTATAGTGAACTCATTATTCAGTAGTAAAGTTAGTAATCTATAGTGAACTCATTCAGTAGTAAAGTTAGTATTCTATAGTGAACTCATTATACAGTAGTAAAGTTAGTATTCTATAGTAAACTCCTTATTCAATAGTAAAGTTAGTTTTTAAATGCAAACTCATTATTCAGTGGTAGAGGTAGCATTCTATAGTGAACTCATTATTCAGTAGTAAAGTTAGTATTCTATAGTGAACTCATTATTCAGTAGTAAACTTAGTATTCTATAGTAAACTCATTATTCAGTAGTAGAGTTAGTATTCTATAGTAAACTCATTGTTCAGTAGTAGAGTTAGTATTCTATAGTAAACTCATTATTCAGTAGTAGATTTAGTATTCTATAGTGAACTCATTATTCAGTAGTAAAGTTAGTATTCTATAGTGAACTCA
Source organism: Megaleporinus macrocephalus (assembly GCA_021613375.1). Classification (NCBI taxonomy): domain Eukaryota; kingdom Metazoa; phylum Chordata; class Actinopteri; order Characiformes; family Anostomidae; genus Megaleporinus; species Megaleporinus macrocephalus. The sequence goes on from CM038725.1 coordinate 39,718,511, forward strand.
TTCAGTAGTAAAGTTAGTATTCTATAGTGAACTCATTATTCAGTAGTAAAGTTAGTATTCTATAGTAAACTCATTATTTAGTAGTAGAGTTAATATTCTATAGTAAACTCATTATTCAGTAGTAAAGTTAGTATTTAAAAGTAAACTCATTATTCAGTGGTAGAGTTAGTATTATATAGTAAACTCATTATTTAGTATTAAAGTTAGTATTTAAGAGTAAACTCATTATTTAGTAGTAGAGTCAGTATTCTATAGTAAACTCATTATTCAGTAGTAAAGTTAGTATTCTGTAGTAAACTCATTATTCAATAGTAAAACTATTATTCTATAGTAAACTCATTATTTAGTAGTAGAGTTAGTATTCAATAGTAAACTAATTATTCAGTACTAAAGTTAGTATTCTATAGTAAACTCATTATTCAATAGTAAAGTTAGTATTCAATAGTAAACCAATTATTCAGTACTGTAGTTAGTATTCTATAGTAAACTCATTATTCAGTAGTATAGTTAGTATTCTATAGTAAGCTCATTATTCAGTATTAAAGATAGTACTCTATAGTAAACTCATTATTTAGAAGTAGAGTAAGTATTCTATAGTAAACTCATTTAGTAGTAGAGTTAGTATTCTATAGTAAACTCATTATTCAGTAGTAAAGTTATTATTCTATAGTTAACTCATTATTCAGTAGTAAAGTTAGTATTCTATAGTAAACTCATTCAGTAGTAGAGTTAGTATTCTATAGTAAACTCATTATTTAGTAGTAGAGTTAGTGTTCTATTGTAAACTCATTCAGTAGCAAAGTTAGTATTCTATAGTAAACTCATTATTTAGTAGTACAGTTCGTATTCTATGGTAAACTCATTATTCAGTAGTAAAGTTCGTATTCTATAGTGAATTGATTATTCAGTAGTAAAGTTAATATTCTATAGTAAACTCATTATTCAGTAGTAGAGTTAGTAGTCTATAGTAAACTCATTATTCAGTAGTAAAGTTAGTATTTAAAAGTAAACTCATTATTCAGTGGTAGAGTTAGTATTATATAGTGAACTCATTATTCAGTAGTAAAGTTAGTATTCTATAGTGAACTCATTATTCAGTAGTAAAGTTAGTAATCTATAGTGAACTCATTCAGTAGTAAAGTTAGTATTCTATAGTGAACTCATTATACAGTAGTAAAGTTAGTATTCTATAGTAAACTCCTTATTCAATAGTAAAGTTAGTTTTTAAATGCAAACTCATTATTCAGTGGTAGAGGTAGCATTCTATAGTGAACTCATTATTCAGTAGTAAAGTTAGTATTCTATAGTGAACTCATTATTCAGTAGTAAACTTAGTATTCTATAGTAAACTCATTATTCAGTAGTAGAGTTAGTATTCTATAGTAAACTCATTATTCAGTAGTAGAGTTAGTATTCTATAGTAAACTCATTATTCAGTAGTAGATTTAGTATTCTATAGTGAACTCATTATTCAGTAGTAAAGTTAGTATTCTATAGTGAACTCATTCAGTAGTAAAGTTAGTATTCTATAGTGAACTCATTATTCAGTAGTAAAGTTAGTATTCTATAGTAAACTCATTATTTAGTAGTAGAGTTAATATTCTATAGTAAACTCATTATTCAGTAGTAAAGTTAGTATTCTATAGTGAACTCATTATTCAGTAGTAAAGTTAGTATTCTATAGTAAACTCATTGTTCAGTAGTAAAGTTAGTATTCTATAGTAAACTCATTATTCAGTGGTAGAGTTCGTATTCTATGGTAAAATCATTATTCAGTGGTAGAGTTCGTATTCTATAGTGAACTCATTAATCAGTAGTAAAGTTAGTATTCTATAGTGAACTCATTATTCTGTAGTAAAGTTAGTATTCTATAGTAAACTCATTAATCAATAGTAAAGTTAGTATTTAAAAGTAAACTCATTATTCAGTGGTAGAGTTAGTATTATATAGTGAACTCATTATTCAATAGTAAAGTTAGTATTCTATAGTAAACTCATTATTCAGTAGTAGAATTAGTATTCTATAGTAAACTCATTATTCAGTAGTAAAGTTACTATTTAAAGTAAACTCATTTTTCATTGGTAGAGTTAGTATTCTATAGGAAGCTCATTAATCAGTAGTAGAGTTAGTATTCTATAGTAAACTCATTATTCAGTAGTAAAGTTAGTATTCTATAGTGAACTCATTATTCAGTAGTAAAGTTAGTATTCTATAGTGAACTCATTATTCAGTAGTAAAGTTAGTATTCTATAGTAAACTCATTATTCAGTAGTAAAGTTAGTATTCTATAGTAAACTCATTATTCAGTGGTAGAGTTAGTATTCTACAGTGAACTCATTATTCAGTAGTAAAGTTAGTATTCTATAGTGAACTCATTATTCAGTAGTAAAATTAGTATTCTATAGTAAACTCATTATTCAATAGTAAAGTTAGTATTTAAGAGTAAACTCATTATTCAGTGGTAGAGTTAGTATTCTATAGTGAACTCATTATTCAGTAGTAGAGTTAGTATTCTATAGTGAACTCATTATTCAGTAGTAGAGTTAGTATCCTATAGTGAACTCATTATTCAGTAGTAAAGTTAGTATTCTATAGTGAACTCATTGTTCAGTAGTAAAGTTAGTATTCTATAGTAAACTCATTATTCAGTGGTAGAGTTCGTATTCTATTGTAAAATCATTATTCAGTGGTAGAGTTCGTATTCTATAGCGAACTCATTAATCAGTAGTAAAGTTAGTATTCTATAGTGAACTCATTATTCAGTAGTAAAGTTAGTATTCTATAGTAAACTCATTATTCAATAGTAAAGTTAGTATTTAAAAGTAAACTCATTATTCAGTGGTAGAGTTAGTATTGTATTGTGAACTCATTATTCCGTAGTAAAGTTAGTATTCTGTAGTAAACTCATTATTCAGTAGTAAAGTTAGTATTCTATAGTAAACTCATTATTCAGTGGTAGAGTTAGTATTCTATAGTGAACTCATTATTCAGTAGTAAAGTTAGTATTCTATAGTGAACTCATTATTCAGTAGTAAAATTAGTATTTAAGAGTAAACTCATTATTCAGTGGTAGAGTTAGTATTCTAAAGTGAACTCATTATTCAGTAGTAAAGATAGCATTCTATAGTAAACTCATTATTTAGTAGTAGAGTTAGTATTCTATAGAAAACTCATTATTCAGTAGTAGAGTTAGTATCCTATAGTGAACTCATTATTCAGTAGTAAAGTTAGTATTCTATAGTGAACTCATTATTCAGTAGTAAAGTTAGTATTCTATAGTAAACTCATTATTCAGTGGTAGAGTTCGTATTCTATGGTAAAATCATTATTCAGTGGTAGAGTTCGTATTCTATAGTGAACTCATTAATCAGTAGTAAAGTTAGTATTCTATAGTGAACTCATTATTCTGTAGTAAAGTTAGTATTCTATAGTAAACTCATTAATCAATAGTAAAGTTAGTATTTAAAAGTAAACTCATTATTCAGTGGTAGAGTTAGTATTATATAGTGATCTCATTATTCAATAGTAAAGTTAGTATTCTATAGTAAACTCATTATTCAGTAGTAGAATTAGTATTCTATAGTAAACTCATTATTCAGTAGTAAAGTTACTATTTAAAGTAAACTCATTTTTCATTGGTAGAGTTAGTATTCTATAGGAAGCTCATTAATCAGTAGTAGAGTTAGTATTCTATAGTGAACTCATTGTTCAGTAGTAAAGTTAGTATTCTATAGTAAACTCATTATTCAGTGGTAGAGTTCGTATTCTATTGTAAAATCATTATTCAGTGGTAGAGTTCGTATTCTATAGTGAACTCATTAATCAGTAGTAAAGTTAGTATTCTATAGTGAACTCATTATTCAGTAGTAAAGTTAGTATTCTATAGTAAACTCATTATTCAATAGTAAAGTTAGTATTTAAAAGTAAACTCATTATTCAGTGGTAGAGTTAGTATTATATAGTGAACTCATTATTCCGTAGTAAAGTTAGTATTCTGTAGTAAACTCATTATTCAGTAGTAAAGTTAGTATTCTATAGTAAACTCATTATTCAGTGGTAGAGTTAGTATTCTATAGTGAACTCATTATTCAGTAGTAAAGTTAGTATTCTATAGTGAACTCATTATTCAGTAGTAAAATTAGTATTTAAGAGTAAACTCATTATTCAGTGGTAGAGTTAGTAGTCTAAAGTGAACTCATTATTCAGTAGTAAAGTTAGCATTCTATAGTAAACTCAATATTTAGTAGTAGAGTTAGTATTCTATAGAAAACTCATTATTCGGTAGTAGAGTTAGTATCCTATAGTGAACTCATTATTCAGTAGTAAAGTTAGTATTCTATAGTGAACTCATTATTCAGTAGTAAAGTTAGTATTCTATAGTAAACTCATTATTCAATAGTAAAGTTAGTATTTAAAAGTAAACTCATTATTCAGTGGTAGAGTTAGTATTATATAGTGAACTCATTATTCAGTAGTAAAGTTAGTATTCTATAGTAAACTCATTATTCAGTAGTAGAGTTAGTATTCTATAGTAAACTCGTTATTCAGTAGTAGAGTTAGTATTCTATAGTAAACTCATTATTCCGTAGTGAAGTTAGTATTCTGTAGTAAACTCATTATTCAGTAGTAAAGCTAGTATTCTATAGTAAACTCATTATTTAGTAGTAGAGTTAATATTCTATAGTAAACTCATAATTCAGTAGTAAAGTTATTATTCTATAGTAAACTCATTATTCAGTAGTAAAGTTAGTATTCTATAGTAAACTCATTATTCAGTAATAAAGTTAGTATTCTATAGTAAACTCATTATTCAGTAGTAAAGTCAGTACTTTTTAGTAAACTCATTATTCAGTAGTAAAGTTAGTATTCTGTAGTAAACTCATTATTCAGTAGTAAAGTTAGTATTCTATAGTAAACTCATTATTCAGTAGTAAAGTTAGTATTCTATGGTAAACTCATTATTCAGTGGTAGAGTTAGTATTCTTTAGTGAACTCATTATTCAGTAGTAGAGTTAGTATTCTATAGTAAACTCATTATTCAGTAGTAGAGTTAGTATCCTATAGTGAACTCATTATTCAGTAGTAAAGTTAGTATTCTATAGTTAACTCATTATTCAGTAGTAAAGTTAGTATTCTATAGTGAACTCATTGTTCAGTAGTAAAGTTAGTATTCTATAGTAAACTCATTATTCAGTGGTAGAGTTCGTATTCTATGGTAAAATCATTATTCAGTGGTAGAGTTCGTATTCTATAGTGAACTCATTAATCAGTAGTAAAGTTAGTATTCTATAGTGAACTCATTATTCAGTAGTAAAGTTAGTATTCTACAGTAAACTCATTATTCAATAGTAAAGTTAGTATTTAAAAGTAAACTCATTATTCAGTGGTAGAGTTAGTATTATTTAGTGAAGTGATTATTACGTAGTAAAGTAAGTATTCTGTAGTATACTCATTATTCAGTAGTAAAGTTAGTATTCTATAGTAAACTCATTATTCAGTGGTAGAGTTTGTATTCTATAGTGAACTAATTCTATAGCGAACTAATCCAGTTAGTATGATATAGTGAACTCATTATTCAGTAGTAAAGTTAGTATTCTATAGTGAACTCATTGTTCAGTAGTAAAGTTAGTATTCTATAGTAAACTCATTATTCAGTGGTAGAGTTCGTATTCTATGGTAAAATCATTATTCAGTGGTAGAGTTCGTATTCTATAGTGAACTCATTAATCAGTAGTAAAGTTAGTATTCTATAGTGAACTCATTATTCAGTAGTAAAGTTAGTATTCTATAGTAAACTCATTATTCAATAGTAAAGTTAGTATTTAAAAGTAAACTCATTATTCAGTGGTAGAGTTAGTATTATTTAGCGAACTGATTATTACGTAGTAAAGTAAGTATTCTGTAGTAAACTCATTATTCAGTAGTAAAGTTAGTATTCTATAGTAAACTCATTATTCAGTGGTAGAGTTAGTATTCTATAGTGAACTAATTATTCAGTAGTAAAGTTAGTATTCTATAGTAAACTCATTATTCAGTAGTAAAGTTAGTATTCTATAGTGAACTCATTATTCAGTAGTAAAATTAGTATTCTATAGTAAACTCATTATTCAATAGTAAAGTTAGTATTTAAGAGTAAACTCATTATTCAGTGGTAGAGTTAGTATTCTATAGTGAACTCATTATTCAGTAGTAAAGTTAGCATTCTATAGTAAACTCATTATTCAGTAGTAGAGTTAGTATTCTATAGTAAACTCATTATTCAGTAGTAGAGTTAGTATCCTATAGTGAACTCATTATTCAGTAGTAAAGTTAGTATTCTATAGTGAACTCATTATTCAGTAGTAAAGTTAGTATTCTATAGTAAAATCATTATTCAATAGTAAAGTTAGTATTTAAAAGTAAACTCATTATACAGTGGTAGAGTTAGTATTATATAGTGAACTCATTATTCAGTAGTAAAGTTAGTTTTCTATAGTAAACTCATTATTCAGTAGTAGAGTTAGTATTCTGTAGTAAACTCATTATTTAGTAGTAAAGTTACTATTTATGAGTAAACTCATTATTCAGTGGTAGAGTTAGTATTCTATAGTAAACTCATTATTCCGTAGTAAAGTTAGTATTCTGTAGTAAACTCATTATTCAGTAGTAAAGCTAGTATTCTATAGTAAACTCATTATTTAGTAGTAGAGTGTATATTCTATAGTGAAATCATAATTCAGTAGTAAAGTTATTATTCTATAGTAAACTCATTATCCAGTAGTAAAGTTAGTATTCTATAGTAAACTCATTATTCAGTAGTAAAGTTAGTATTCTATAGTAAACTCATTATTCAGTAGTAAAGTCAGTATTTTGTAGTAAACTCATTATTCAGTAGTAAAGTTAGTATTCTATAGTAAACTCATTATTCAGTAGTAAAGTTAGTATTCTATAGTAAACTCATTATTCAGTGGTAGAATTAGTATTCTATAGTGAACTCATTATTCAGTAGTAGAGTTAGTATTCTATAGTAAACTCATTATTCAGTAGTAGAGTTAGTATCCTATAGTAAACTCATTATTCAGTAGTAGAGTTAGTATCCTATAGTAAACTCATTATTCAGTAGTAAAGTTAGTATTCTATAGTGAACTCATTATTCAGTAGTAAAGTTAGTATTCTATAGTGAACTCATTGTTCAGTAGTAAAGTTAGTATTCTATAGTAAACTCATTATTCAGTGGTAGACTTCGTATTCTATGGTAAAATCATTATTCAGTGGTAGAGTTCGTGTTCTATAGTGAACTCATTAATCAGGAGTAAAATTAGTATTCTATAGTAAACTTATTATTCAGTAGTAAAGTTAGTATTCTATAGTAAACTCATTATTCAATAGTAAAGTTAGTATTTAAAAGTAAACTCATTATTCAGTGGTAGAGTTAGTATTATATAGTGAACTCGTTATTCCGTAGTAAAGTTAGTATTCTGTAGTAAACTCATTATTCAGTAGTAAAGTTAGTATTCTATAGTAAACTCATTATTCAGTGGTAGAGTTAGTATTCTATGGTGAACTCATTATTCAGTAGTAAAGTTAGTATTCTATAGTGAACTCATTATTCAGTAGTAAAATTAGTATTCTATAGTAAACTCATTATTCAATAGTAAAGTTAGTATTTAAGAGTAAACTCATTATTCAGTGGTAGAGTTAGTATTCTATAGTGAACTCATTATTCAGTAGTAAAGTTAGCATTCTATAGTAAACTCATTATTCAGTAGTAGAGTTAGTATTCTATAGTAAACTCATTATTCAGTAGTAGAGTTAGTATCCTATAGTGAACTCATTATTCAGTAGTAAAGTTAGTATTCTATAGTGAACTCATTATTCAGTAGTAAAGTTAGTATTCTATAGTAAACTCATTATTCAATAGTAAAGTTAGTATTTAAAAGTAAACTCATTATTCAGTGGTAGAGTTAGTATTATATAGTGAACTCATTATTCAGTAGTAAAGTTAGTTTTCTATAGTAAACTCATTATTCAGTAGTAGAGTTAGTATTCTGTAGTAAACTCATTATTCAGTATTAAAGCTAGTATTCTATAGTAAACTCATTATTTAGTAGTAGAGTTAATATTCTATAGTAAACTCATAATTCAGTAGTAAAGTTATTATTCTATAGTAAACTCATTATTCAGTAGTAAAGTTAGTATTCTATAGTAAACTCATTATTCAGTAGTAAAGTTAGTATTCTATAGTAAACTCATTATTCAGTAGTAAAGTCAGTATTTTGTAGTAAACTCATTATTCAGTAGTAAAGTTAGTATTCTGTAGTAAACTCATTATTCAGTAGTAAAGTTAGTATTCTATAGTAAACTCATTATTCAGTAGTAAAGTTAGTATTCTATAGTAAACTCATTATTTAGTAGTAAAGTTAGTATTCTATAGTGAACTCATTATTCAGTAGTAAAGTTAGTATTCTATAGTAAACTCATTATTTAGTGGTAGAGTTAGTATTCTATAGTAAACTCATTATTCAGTAGTAAAGTTAGTATTCTATAGTAAACTCATTATTCAGTAGTAAAGTTAGTATTCTATAGTGAACTCATTATTCAGTAGTAAAGTTAGTATTCTATAGTAAACTCATTATTCAATAGTAAAGTTAGTATTTAAAAGTAAACTCATTATTCAGTGGTAGAGTTAGTATTATATAGTGAACTCATTATTCAGTAGTAAAGTTAGTATTCTATAGTAAACTCATTATTCAGTAGTAGAGTTAGTATCCTATAGTGAACTCATTATTCAGTAGTAAAGTTAGTATTCTATAGTGAACTCATTATTCAGTAGTAAAGTTAGTATTCTATAGTAAACTCATTGTTCAGTAGTAAAGTTAGTATTCTATAGTAAACTCATTATTCAGTGGTAGAGTTCGTATTCTATGGTAAAATCATTATTCAGTGGTAGAGTTCGTATTCTATAGTGAACTCATTAATCAGTAGTAAAGTTAGTATTCTATAGTGAACTCATTATTCAATAGTAAAGTTAGTATTTACAAGTAAACTCATTATTCAGTGGTAGAGTTAGTATTATATAGTGAACTCGTTATTCCGTAGTAAAGTTAGTATTCTGTAGTAAACTCATTATTCAGTAGTAAAGTTAGTATTCTATAGTAAACTCATTATTCAGTGGTAGAGTTAGTATTCTATAGTGAACTCATTATTCAGTAGTAAAGTTAGTATTCTATAGTGAACTCATTATTCAGTAGTAAAATTAGTATTCTATAGTAAACTCATTATTCTGTAGTAAAGTTAGTATTTAAGAGTAAACTCATTATTCAGTGGTAGAGTTAGTATTCTATAGTGAACTCATTATTCAGTAGTAGAGTTAGTATTCTATAGTAAACTCATTATTCAGTAGTAGAGTTAGTATCCTATAGTGAACTCATTATTCAGTAGTAAAGTTAGTATTCTATAGTGAACTCATTATTCAGTAGTAAAGTTAGTATTCTATAGTAAACTCATTATTCAATAGTAAAGTTAGTATTTAAAAGTAAACTCATTATTCAGTGGTCGAGTTAGTATGATATAGTGAACTCATTATTCAGTAGTAAAGTTAGTATTCTATAATAAACTCATT
>CM038725.1:39729111-39749111 GCA_021613375.1 Megaleporinus macrocephalus
ACTGGTGTCGCCGCGAGCGTTGGGTTTGAGTTCAGGTCGGAGAACCGAGGAGTCGATTCAGTTTGACTGGCCAGTGAATAAAACGATTCAGGAGTCGATTCAGTTTGACTGGCCAGTGAATAAAACGATTCAGGAGTCGATTCAGCTTCGAGTCAGTCTTGCAGTCAGAGAAAGGAAGAAAGTTCGGACAGAGTTGTAGAAGTACGTGACCGGAACTGGCCTAAACAGACCGGAACTGACCGGAACTGTTAACACTGTTTTGTTTTTTGTAGGTAAAAACGTTTTGATTCGTTTGATTCGTGTGAAAAGAGTCGTTCAGACGGATCTGCTGGTGAATCTTCGCGGGTGTGCAGGATGAGCGCGTGGGTCCTCGCACTGGACGTGTGCGGCTGCGCGCTGCTGGCGTTCTTGCTGCTGCGTCGCTATGGTGACCTGGCCAAGCAGCATCGCATGGTCCTGCTGGCCACCCTGCTGGCCTGGTCACTCTGCTTCATCATCGTCTTCACCATCCCGCTGGACGTGAGCACGGTGAGCACCTGCACCACACTCAGATCTCAGACCTGCACAGGTACCTGCTTTACCTGCTCTCACACACCTGACTCAGGGGGTCTGGAGGGTCCGGAGGGTCCGGTGGAGGTGGTGGAGCAGATCAAACTGGGGATGAAGCTGGAGCAGAGTGAAATGTGCTGAATCCTGCCGTCCCAGTTCAGCACTCAGTACCTGGCTGTAGCTCACCTGTTTCACCTGGTGGGCTGGTTAAGGATCGTTACGTTTCATTAAGGCTGGTTAAGTTACGTTAAAGCTGGTTAAGGCTGGTTAAAGCTGGTTAAGTTTCATTAAAGCTGTTAAGGCTGGTTGAGGCTGGTTAAGGCTGGTTAAGGATTGTTACGGCTGGTTATGTTAAGGCTGGTTAAGGATTGTTACGGCTGGTTAAGTTACGTTAAGGCTGGTTAAGGGTTGTTAAGGCTGGTTAAGGCTGGTTATGGCTGGTTAAGGCTCGTTATGGCTGGTTAAGTTTTGTTAAGGCTGGTTAAGTTTTGTTAAGGCTGGTTAAGTTTTGTTAAGGCTGGTTAAGGGTTGTTAAGGCTGGTTAAGGGTTGTTACGGCTGGTTAAGTTTCGTTAAGGCTGGTTAAGTTTTGTTAAGGCTGGTTAAGGGTTGTTAAGGCTGGTTAAGGGTTGTTAAGGCTGGTTAAGGCTGTTACGGCTGGTTAAGTTACGTTAAGGCTGGTTAAGGGTTGTTAAGGCTGGTTAAGGCTCGTTATGGCTGGTTAAGGCTCGTTATGGCTGGTTAAGTTTAGTTAAGGCTGGTTAAGTTTAGTTAAGGCTGGTTAAGTTTAGTTAAGGCTGGTTAAGGGTTGTTACGGCTGGTTAAGTTTCGTTAAGGCTGGTTAAGTTTTGTTAAGGCTGGTTAAGGGTTGTTACGGCTGGTTAAGTTTCGTTAAGGCTGTTTAAGTTTCGTTAAGGCTGGTTAAGTTTCGTTAAGGCTGGTTAAGGCTTGTTAAGGCTGGTTAAAGCTGTTTAAGGCTCGTTACGGCTGGTTGAGTTACGTCAAGGCTGGTTAAGTTTTGTTAAGACTGGTTAAGTTTTGTTGAAGCTGATTAAGGCTGGTTAAGTTTCGTTAAGACTGGTTAAGTTTCGTTATGGCTGGTTAAGTTTTGTTAAGACTGGTTACGTTTCGTTAAGACTGGTTAAGGCTGGTTAAGTTTCGTTAAGGCTGGTTAAGTCTGGTTAAGGCTGGTTAAGTTTTGTTAAAGGCTGGTTAAGGCTGGTTAAGTTACATAAAGGCTGGTTAAGTCTGGTTAAGTCTGGTTAAGGCTCGTTACGGCTGGTTGTTAAGTTAAGCCTGGTTAAGGCTCGCTAAGGCTGGTTAAGTTACGTTAAGGCTGTTAAGGCTGGTTAACTTACGTTAAGGCTGGTTAAGTTTCATTACGGCTGTTACGGCTGGTTAAGGCTGGTTAAGTTACGTTAAGGCTGGTTAAGGATCGTTACGGCTGGTTAAGTTACGTTAAGGCTGGTTAAGGCTTGTTATGGCTGGTTAAGTTTTGTTAAGACTGGTTAAGGCTTGTTACGGCTGGTTAAGTTTTGTTAAGGCTGGTTAAGTTTTGTCAAGGCTGGTTAAGTTTTGTTAAGGCTGGTCAAGGGTTGTTACGGCTGGTTAAGGGTTGTTACGGCTGGTTAAGTTTCGTTAAGGCTGGTTAAGTTTTGTTAAGGCTGGTTAAGTTTCGCTAACGCTGGTTAAGCCTTGTTAAGGCTGGTTAAAGCTGTTTAAGGCTCGTTACGGCTGGTTGAGTTACGTTAAGGCTGGTTAAGTTTTGTTAAAGCTGATTAAGACTGGTTACGTTTCATTAAGGCTGGCTAAGGCTGGTTAAGGCTTGTTAAGGCTGGTTAAGACTTGTTAATGCTGGTTAAGACTGGTTAAGTTTTGTTAAGGCTTGTTAAGTTTCGTTAAGGCTGGTTAAGGCTGGTTAAGTTACATAAAGGCTGGTTAAGGCTGGTTAAGGCTGGTTAAGGCTGGTTAAGTTACATAAAGGCTGGTTAAGGCTGGTTAAGGCTCGTTAAGGTCAGTAGGGCTTTAACTCTGTGTGTGTCTCTACAGACCATCTACAACCAGTGTGTGATCAATAACCACCGCACGGTCAGTACCACAGTGGACCAGTTCAACCACACAGACAACTCCTCAGTGCCCCCCACAGACAGGTAACCTGCTCCCCTCTTCATCTCACCTGTACACGCTATTTACCTGTACACCTCTACACCTGTACATGTTATTTACCTGTACACCTCTACACCTGTACATGTTATTTACCTGTACACATCTACACCTGTACACCGGTGCACGCTATTTACCTGTACAACTGTACACGCTATTTACCTGTACACCTCTACACCTCTACACCTGTACACGCTATTTACCTGTACACCTCTACACCTGTACACCTGTACATGCTATTTACCTGTACACCTCTACACCTCTACACGCTATTTACCTGTACACATCTACACCTGTGCACGCTATTTACCTGTACACCTCTACACCTCTACACCTGTACACCTGTACATGCTATTTACCTGTACACATCTACACCTGTGCACGCTATTTACCTGTACACCTCTACACCTGTATACCTGTACACATCTACACCTGTACACCTGTACACGCTATTTACCTGTACACCTCTACACCTGTACACCTCTACACGCTATTTACCTGTACACATCTACACCTGTACACCTCTACACCTGTACACCTGTACATGCTATGTACCTCTACACCTGTACACGCTATTTACCTGTACACCTGTACACGCTATTTAACTGTACACCTCTACACCTCTACACCTGTACACCTGTACACCTCTACACCTGTACACCTGTACACACTATTTACCTGTACACCTCTACACCTGTACACACTATTTACCTGTACACCTCTACACCTGTACACCTGTACACACTATTTATCTGTACACCTCTACATCTGTACACCTGTACATGCTATTTAACTGTACACCTCTACACCTGTACACCTCTACACCTGTACACGCTATTTACCTGTACACCTCTACACCTGTACACCTCTACACCTGTACACACTATTTACCTGTACACCTCTACACGTGTACACCTGTACACACTATTTACCTGTACACCTCTACACCTGTACACACTATTTACCTGTACACCTCTACACCTGTACACCTGTACACACTATTTACCTGTACACCTGTACACCAGTGCACACTATTTACCTGTACACCTGTACAGCTCTACACCTGTACACGCTTTTTACCTGTACACCTCTACACCTGTACACCTCTACACCTCTACACCTGTACAGTCTTAATAATATAAATAGACCTGTGTTCTCCTCTCTAACAGTATATGACGTTATCAGCAGGATACATACTGTAATGTGACTGTGTGTACTGTAATGTGACTGTGTGTACTGTAATGTGACTGTGTGTGTGTACTATAATGTGACTGTGTGTGTGTGTACTGTAATGTGACTGTGTGTACTGTAATGTGACTGTGTGTGTGTACTGTAATGTGACTGTGTGTGTGTACTGTAATGTGACTGTGTGTACTGTAATGTGACTGTGTGTGTGTACTGTAATGTGACTGTGTGTGTGTACTGTAATGTGACTGTGTGTGTGTACTATAATGTGACTGTGTGTGTGTGTACTGTAATGTGACTGTGTGTGTGTGTACTGTAATGTGACTGTGTGTACTGTAATGTGACTGTGTGTGTGTACTGTAATGTGACTGTGTGTGTGTACTGTAATGTGACTGTGTGTACTGTAATGTGACTGTGTGTGTGTACTGTAATGTGACGGTGTGTGTGTACTGTAATGTGACTGTGTGTGTGTACTGTAATGTGACTGTGTGTACTGTAATGTGACTGTGTGTGTGTACTGTAATGTGACTGTGTGTGTGTACTGTAATGTGACGGTGTGTGTGTACTGTAATGTGACTGTGTGTGTACTGTAATGTGACTGTGTGTGTACTGTAATGTGACTGTGTGTGTGTACTGTAATGTGACTGTGTGTATTGTAATGTGACTGTGTGTGTACTGTAATGTGACTGTGTGTGTACTGTAATGTGACTGTGTGTACTGTAATGTGACTGTGTGTGTGTACTGTAATGTGACGGTGTGTGTGTACTGTAATGTGACTGTGTGTGTGTACTGTAATGTGACTGTGTGTGTGTACTGTAATGTGACTGTGTGTACTGTAATGTGACTGTGTGTGTGTACTGTAATGTGACTGTGTGTGTGTACTGTAATGTGACGGTGTGTGTGTACTGTAATGTGACTGTGTGTGTACTGTAATGTGACTGTGTGTGTACTGTAATGTGACTGTGTGTGTGTACTGTAATGTGACTGTGTGTACTGTAATGTGACTGTGTGTACTGTAATGTGACTGTGTGTATTGTAATGTGACTGTGTGTGTACTGTAATGTGACTGTGTGTGTACTGTAATGTGACTGTGTGTACTGTAATGTGACGGTTTGTGTGTACTGTAATGTGACTGTGTATTGTAATGTGACTGTGTGTGTACTGTAATGTGACTGTGTGTGTGTACTGTAATGTGACTGTGTGTGTACTGTAATGTGACTGTGTGTGTGTGTACTGTAATGTGACTGTGTGTGTACTGTAATGTGACTGTGTGTGTGTACTGTAATGTGACTGTGTATTGTAATGTGACTGTGTGTGTACTGTAATGTGACTGTGTGTGTGTACTATAATGTGACTGTGTGTGTACTGAAATGTGACTGTGTGTGTGTGTACTGTAATGTGACTGTGTGTGTACTGTAATGTGACTGTGTGTGTGTACTGTAATGTGGCTGTGTGTGTGTGTACTGTAATGTGACTGTGTGTGTGTACTGTAATGTGACTGTGTGTACTGTAATGTGACTGTGTGTGTGTACTGTAATGTGACTGTGTGTGTGTACTGTAATGTGACTGTGTGTACTGTAATGTGACTGTGTGTGTACTGTAATGTGACTGTGTGTGTGTGTGTACTGTAATGTGACTGTGTGTGTACTGTAATGTGACTGTGTGTGTGTGTGTACTGTAATGTGACTGTGTGTGTGTACTGTAATGTGACTGTGTGTGTGTACTGTAATGTGACTGTGTGTACTGTAATGTGACTGTGTGTGTGTGTACTGTAATGTGACTGTGTGTGTGTACTGTACTGTGACTGTGTGTGTGTACTGTAATGTGACTGTGTGTGTGTGTACTGTAATGTGACTGTGTGTGTGTACTGTACTGTGACTGTGTGTGTGTACTGTACTGTGACTGTGTGTGTGTACTGTAATGTGACTGTGTTTGTGTACTATAATGTGACTGTGTGTGTACTGTAATGTGACTGTGTGTGTACTGTAATGTGACTGTGTGTACTGTAATGTGACTGTGTGTGTACTGTAATGTGACTGTGTCTACTGTAATGTGACTGTGTGTGTGTACTGTAATGTGACTGTGTGTGTGTGTACTGTAATGTGTGTGTGTGTGTACTGTAATGTGACTGTGTGTGTGTACTGTAATATGACTGTGTGTGTGTACTGTAATGTGACTGTGTGTGTGTGTACTGTAATGTGATTGTGTGTGTGTGTACTATAATGCGGCTGTGTGTACTGTAAAGTGACTGTGTACTATAATGTGACTGTTTGTGTGTGTGCACTATAATGTGACTGTGTGTACTGTAATGTGACTGTGTGTGTGTGTGTACTGTAATGTGACTGTGTGTATACTATAATCTGACTGTGTGTACTGTAATGTGACTGTACTGTAATGTGACTGTGTGTGTGCTGTAATGTGACTGTGTACTATAATGTGACTGTGTGTATGTGTACTATAATGTGTATGTGTACTATAATGTGACTGTGTTTGTGTACTATAATGTGACTGTGTGTATGTGTACTGTAATGTGACTGTGAGTGTACTCTAATGTGACTGTGTACTGTAATGTGACTGTGTGTGTACTGTAATGTGACTGTGTGTACTGTAATGTGACTGTGTGTACTGTAATGTGACTGTGTGTGTGTACTATAATGTGACTGTGTGTGTACTGTAATGTGACTTTGTGTGTACTGTAATGTGATTGTGTGTACTGTAATGTGACTGTGTGTGTACTGTAATGTGAGTGTGTGTGTACTGTAATATGACTATGTGTGTACTGTAATGTGACTGTGTGTGTGTACTATAATGTGACTGTGTGTGTGTGTACTATAATGTGACTGTGTGTGTACCGTAATGTGACTGTGTGTGTACCATAATGTGACTGTGTGTGTACCATAATGTGACTGTGTGTGTGTACTGTAATGTGACTGTGTGTGTGCACTGTAATGTGACTGTGTGTGTGTGCAGTGTAATGTGACTGTTTGTACTATAATGTGACTGTGTTTGTGCACTATAATGTGACTGTGTAGATTATAATGTGATTGTGTGTGTACTATAATGTGACTGTGTGTGTACTGTAATGTGACTGTGTGTGTACTATAATATGACTGCGTGTGTACTATAATGTGACTGTGTGTACTGTAATGTGACAGTGTGTGTACTGTAATGTGACAGTGTGTGTACTGTAATGTGACTGTGTGTGTACTGTAATGTGACTGTGTGTGTACTGTAATGTGACTGTGTGTACTGTAATGTGACTGTGTGTGTACCGTAATGTGACTGTGTGTGTGTGTGTACTGTAATGTGACTGTATGTACTGTAATGTGACTGTGTGCGTACTGTAATGTGACTGTGTACTGTAATGTGACTGTGTGTGTACTATAATGTGACTGTGTGTGTGTACTGTAATGTGACTGTGTGTGTACTGTAATGTGACTATGTTTGTACCGTAATGTGACTGTGTGTACTGTAATGTGACTGTGTGTGTGTACTATAATGTGACTGTGTGTACTGTAATGTGACTGTGTGTGTACTGTAATGTGACTGTGTGTGTACTGTAATGTGACTGTGTGTACTGTAACATGACTGTGTGTGTACCGTAATGTGACTGTGTGTGTACTGTAATGTGACTGTGTGTGTACCGTAATGTGACTCTGTGTGTACTGTAATGTGACTTTGTGTGTACTGTAATGTGACTGTGTGTGTACTGTAATGTGACTGTGTGTGTACTGTAACGTGACTGTGTGTGTTCCGTGATGTGACTGTGTGTGTGTGTACTGTGATGTGACTGTGTGTGTGTACTGTAATGTGACTGTGTGTGTACTATAATGTGACTGTGTGTGTACTATAATGTGACTGTGTGTGTGTACTGTAATGTGACTGTGTACTATAATGTGACTGTGTGTGTACTGTAATGTGACTGTGTGTGTACTGTAATGTGACTGTGTGTGTACTATAATGTGACTGTGTGTATTATAATGTGACTATGTGTACTGTAATGTGACTGTGTGTGTACTATAATTTGACTGTGTGTTTGTACTGTAATGTGACTGTGTACTATAATGTGACTGTGTGTGTACTGTAATGTGACTGTGTGTGTACTGTAATGTGACTGTGTTTGTGTACTATAATGTGACTGTGTGTGTACTATAATGTGACTGTGTGTGTACTGTAATGTGACTGTGTTTGTGTACTATAATGTGACTGTGTGTGTACTATAATGTGACTGTGTGTGTACTGTAATGTGACTGTGTGTGTACTATAATGTGACTGTGTGTACTGTAATGTGACTGTGTGTGTACTGTAATGTGACTGTGTGTACTGTAATGTGACTGTGTGTGCACTATAATGTGACTATGTGTGTACTGTAATGTGACTGCGTGTGTACTATAATGTGACTGTGTGTACTGTAATGTGACTGTGTGTGCACTGTAATGTGACTGTGTGTACTGTAATGTGACTGTGTGTGCACTATAATGTGACTATGTGTGTACTGTAATGTGACTGCGTGTGTACTATAATGTGACTGTGTGTACTATA
This sequence comes from Megaleporinus macrocephalus, assembly GCA_021613375.1. Lineage (NCBI taxonomy): Eukaryota > Metazoa > Chordata > Actinopteri > Characiformes > Anostomidae > Megaleporinus > Megaleporinus macrocephalus. The sequence goes on from CM038725.1 coordinate 39,737,550, forward strand.
ATTTTACTGTGTGTACTGTAATGTGACTGTGTGTGTACTATAATGTTACTGTGTGTGTACTGTAATGTGACTGTGTGTACACTATAATGTGACTGTGTGTGTGTACTGTAATGTGACTGTGTGTGTACTATAATGTTACTGTGTGTGTACTATAATGTGACTGTGTGTGTACACTATAATGTGACTGTGTGTGCACTGTAATGTGACTGTGTGTGTACACTATAATGTGACTGTGTGTGTGCACTGTAATGTGACTGTGTGTGTACTATAATGTGACTGTGTGTGTGCACTGTAATGTGACTGTGTGTGTACTATAATGTTACTGTGTGTGTACTGTAATGTGACTTTGTGTGTACACTATAATGTGACTGTGTGTGTGCACTGTAAAGTGACTGTGTGTGTGCACTGTAAAGTGACTGTGTGTGTGCACTGTAATGTGACTGTGTGTGTACACTATAATGTGACTGTGTGTGTGTACTGTAATGTGACTGTGTGTGTACTATAATGTTACTGTGTGTGTACTGTAATGTGACTGTGTGTGTACACTATAATGTGACTGTGTGTGTGTACTGTAATGTGACTGTGTGTGTACTGTAATGTGACTGTGTGTGTACTGTAATGTGACTGTGTGTGTGTACTGTAATGTGACTGTGTGTGTACTGTAATGTGACTGTGTGTACTGTAATGTGACTGTGTGTGTACTGTAATGTGACTGTGTGTGTACTGTAATGTGACTGTGTGTACTGTAACGTGACTGTGTGTGTACCGTAATGTGACTGTGTGTGTACTGTAATGTGACTGTGTGTACTGTAATGTGACTGTGTGTGTACTGTAATGTGATTGTGTGTACTGTAATGTGACTTTGTGCGTACTATAATGTGACTGTGTGTGTACTGTAATGTGACTGTGTACAGTAACGTGACTGTGTGTGTACCGTAATGTGACTGTGTGTGTGTACTGTAATGTGACTGTGTGTGTGTGTACTGTAATGTGACTGTGTGTGTGTGTACTGTGAGTGTGTGTACTGTGATGTGACTGTGTGTGTACTATAATGTGACTGTGAGTGTGTGTACTATAATGTGACTGTGTGTGTACTATAATGTGACTGTGTGTGTACTGTAATGTGACTGTGTGTACTGTAATGTGACTGTGTACTATAATGTGACTGTGTGTACTGTAATGTGACTGTGTGTGTACTATAATGTGACTGTGTACTATAATGTGACTGTGTGTATTGTAATGTGACTGTGTGTGTTCTATAATGTGACTGTGTGTGTGTACTGTAATGTGACTGTGTACTATAATGTGACTGTGTGTGTACTGTAATGTGACTGTGTGTGTACTGTAATGTGACTGTGTGTGTACTATAATGTGACTGTGTGTGTACTATAATGTGACTGTGTGTGTACTATAATGTGACTGTACTGTAATGTGACTGTGTGTGTAGTATAATGTGACTGTGTGTGCACTATAATGTGACTGTGTGTGTGTACTGTAATGTGACTGTGTATACTATAATGTGACTGTGTGTGTACTGTAATGTGACTGTGTGTATACTATAATGTGACTTTGTGTGTACTATAATGTTACTGTGTGTGTACATTATAATGTGACTGTATGTGTGTACTGTAATGTGACTGTGTGTGTACTATAATGTTACTGTGTGTGTACTGTAATGTTACTGTGTGTGTACACTATAATGTGACTGTGTGTGTGCACTGTAATGTGACTGTGTGTGTACACTGTAATGTGACTGTGTGTGTGTGTGCACTGTAATGTGACTGTGTGTGTACACTATAATGTGACTGTGTGTGTACTATAATGTGACTGTGTGTGTGCACTGTAATGTGACTGTGTGTGTACTATAATGTTACTGTGTGTGTACTGTAATGTGACTGTGTGTGTACTATAATGTTACTGTGTGTGTACTGTAATGTGACTGTGTGTGTACTATAATGTGACTTTGTGTGTACTATAATGTTACTGTGTGTGTACACTATAATGTGACTGTGTGTGTGTACTGTAATGTGACTGTGTGTGTACTATAATGTTACTGTGTGTGTACTGTAATGTTACTGTGTGTACTGTAATGTGACTGTGTGTGTACTATAATGTTACTGCGTGTGTACTGTAATGTGACTGTGTGTGTACACTATAATGTGACTGTGTGTGTGTACTGTAATGTGACTGTGTGTACTGTAATGTGACTGTGTGTGTGTACTGTAATGTGACTGTGTGTGTGTACTGTAATGTGACGGTGTGTGTGTACTGTAATGTGACTGTGTGTGTACTGTAATGTGACTGTGTGTGTACTGTAATGTGACTGTGTGTGTGTACTGTAATGTGACTGTGTGTACTGTAATGTGACTGTGTGTATTGTAATGTGACTGTGTGTGTACTGTAATGTGACTGTGTGTGTACTGTAATGTGACTGTGTGTACTGTAATGTGACGGTTTGTGTGTACTGTAATGTGACTGTGTATTGTAATGTGACTGTGTGTGTACTGTAATGTGACTGTGTGTGTGTACTGTAATGTGACTGTGTGTGTACTGTAATGTGACTGTGTGTGTACTGTAATGTGACTGTGTGTGTGTGTACTGTAATGTGACTGTGTGTGTACTGTAATGTGACTGTGTGTGTGTACTGTAATGTGACTGTGTATTGTAATGTGACTGTGTGTGTACTGTAATGTGACTGTGTGTGTGTACTATAATGTGACTGTGTGTGTACTGAAATGTGACTGTGTGTGTGTGTACTGTAATGTGACTGTGTGTGTACTGTAATGTGACTGTGTGTGTGTACTGTAATGTGGCTGTGTGTGTGTGTACTGTAATGTGACTGTGTGTGTGTACTGTAATGTGACTGTGTGTACTGTAATGTGACTGTGTGTGTGTACTGTAATGTGACTGTGTGTGTGTACTGTAATGTGACTGTGTGTACTGTAATGTGACTGTGTGTGTACTGTAATGTGACTGTGTGTGTGTGTGTACTGTAATGTGACTGTGTGTGTACTGTAATGTGACTGTGTGTGTGTGTGTACTGTAATGTGACTGTGTGTGTGTACTGTAATGTGACTGTGTGTGTGTACTGTAATGTGACTGTGTGTACTGTAATGTGACTGTGTGTGTGTGTACTGTAATGTGACTGTGTGTGTGTACTGTACTGTGACTGTGTGTGTGTACTGTAATGTGACTGTGTGTGTGTGTACTGTAATGTGACTGTGTGTGTGTACTGTACTGTGACTGTGTGTGTGTACTGTACTGTGACTGTGTGTGTGTACTGTAATGTGACTGTGTTTGTGTACTATAATGTGACTGTGTGTGTACTGTAATGTGACTGTGTGTGTACTGTAATGTGACTGTGTGTACTGTAATGTGACTGTGTGTGTACTGTAATGTGACTGTGTCTACTGTAATGTGACTGTGTGTGTGTACTGTAATGTGACTGTGTGTGTGTGTACTGTAATGTGTGTGTGTGTGTACTGTAATGTGACTGTGTGTGTGTACTGTAATATGACTGTGTGTGTGTACTGTAATGTGACTGTGTGTGTGTGTACTGTAATGTGATTGTGTGTGTGTGTACTATAATGCGGCTGTGTGTACTGTAAAGTGACTGTGTACTATAATGTGACTGTTTGTGTGTGTGCACTATAATGTGACTGTGTGTACTGTAATGTGACTGTGTGTGTGTGTGTACTGTAATGTGACTGTGTGTATACTATAATCTGACTGTGTGTACTGTAATGTGACTGTACTGTAATGTGACTGTGTGTGTGCTGTAATGTGACTGTGTACTATAATGTGACTGTGTTTGTGTACTATAATGTGACTGTGTGTATGTGTACTGTAATGTGACTGTGAGTGTACTCTAATGTGACTGTGTACTGTAATGTGACTGTGTGTGTACTGTAATGTGACTGTGTGTACTGTAATGTGACTGTGTGTACTGTAATGTGACTGTGTGTGTGTACTATAATGTGACTGTGTGTGTACTGTAATGTGACTTTGTGTGTACTGTAATGTGATTGTGTGTACTGTAATGTGACTGTGTGTGTACTGTAATGTGAGTGTGTGTGTACTGTAATATGACTATGTGTGTACTGTAATGTGACTGTGTGTGTGTACTATAATGTGACTGTGTGTGTGTGTACTATAATGTGACTGTGTGTGTACCGTAATGTGACTGTGTGTGTACCATAATGTGACTGTGTGTGTACCATAATGTGACTGTGTGTGTGTACTGTAATGTGACTGTGTGTGTGCACTGTAATGTGACTGTGTGTGTGTGCAGTGTAATGTGACTGTTTGTACTATAATGTGACTGTGTTTGTGCACTATAATGTGACTGTGTAGATTATAATGTGATTGTGTGTGTACTATAATGTGACTGTGTGTGTACTGTAATGTGACTGTGTGTGTACTATAATATGACTGCGTGTGTACTATAATGTGACTGTGTGTACTGTAATGTGACAGTGTGTGTACTGTAATGTGACAGTGTGTGTACTGTAATGTGACTGTGTGTGTACTGTAATGTGACTGTGTGTGTACTGTAATGTGACTGTGTGTACTGTAATGTGACTGTGTGTGTACCGTAATGTGACTGTGTGTGTGTGTGTACTGTAATGTGACTGTATGTACTGTAATGTGACTGTGTGCGTACTGTAATGTGACTGTGTACTGTAATGTGACTGTGTGTGTACTATAATGTGACTGTGTGTGTGTACTGTAATGTGACTGTGTGTGTACTGTAATGTGACTATGTTTGTACCGTAATGTGACTGTGTGTACTGTAATGTGACTGTGTGTGTGTACTATAATGTGACTGTGTGTACTGTAATGTGACTGTGTGTGTACTGTAATGTGACTGTGTGTGTACTGTAATGTGACTGTGTGTACTGTAACATGACTGTGTGTGTACCGTAATGTGACTGTGTGTGTACTGTAATGTGACTGTGTGTGTACCGTAATGTGACTCTGTGTGTACTGTAATGTGACTTTGTGTGTACTGTAATGTGACTGTGTGTGTACTGTAATGTGACTGTGTGTGTACTGTAACGTGACTGTGTTCCGTGATGTGACTGTGTGTGTGTGTACTGTGATGTGACTGTGTGTGTGTACTGTAATGTGACTGTGTGTGTACTATAATGTGACTGTGTGTGTACTATAATGTGACTGTGTGTGTGTACTGTAATGTGACTGTGTACTATAATGTGACTGTGTGTGTACTGTAATGTGACTGTGTGTGTACTATAATGTGACTGTGTGTGTACTATAATGTGACTGTGTGTGTGTACTGTAATGTGACTGTGTACTATAATGTGACTGTGTGTGTACTGTAATGTGACTGTGTGTGTACTGTAATGTGACTGTGTGTGTACTATAATGTGACTGTGTGTATTATAATGTGACTATGTGTACTGTAATGTGACTGTGTGTGTACTATAATTTGACTGTGTGTTTGTACTGTAATGTGACTGTGTACTATAATGTGACTGTGTGTGTACTGTAATGTGACTGTGTGTGTACTGTAATGTGACTGTGTTTGTGTACTATAATGTGACTGTGTGTGTACTATAATGTGACTGTGTGTGTACTGTAATGTGACTGTGTTTGTGTACTATAATGTGACTGTGTGTGTACCATAATGTGACTGTGTGTGTACTGTAATGTGACTGTGTGTGTACTATAATGTGACTGTGTGTACTGTAATGTGACTGTGTGTGTACTGTAATGTGACTGTGTGTACTGTAATGTGACTGTGTGTGCACTATAATGTGACTATGTGTGTACTGTAATGTGACTGCGTGTGTACTATAATGTGACTGTGTGTACTGTAATGTGACTGTGTGTGCACTGTAATGTGACTGTGTGTACTGTAATGTGACTGTGTGTGCACTATAATGTGACTATGTGTGTACTGTAATGTGACTGCGTGTGTACTATAATGTGACTGTGTGTACTATAATTTTACTGTGTGTACTGTAATGTGACTGTGTGTGTACTATAATGTTACTGTGTGTGTACTGTAATGTGACTGTGTGTACACTATAATGTGACTGTGTGTGTGTACTGTAATGTGACTGTGTGTGTACTATAATGTTACTGTGTGTGTACTATAATGTGACTGTGTGTGTACACTATAATGTGACTGTGTGTGCACTGTAATGTGACTGTGTGTGTACACTATAATGTGACTGTGTGTGTGCACTGTAATGTGACTGTGTGTGTACTATAATGTGACTGTGTGTGTGCACTGTAATGTGACTGTGTGTGTACTATAATGTTACTGTGTGTGTACTGTAATGTGACTTTGTGTGTACACTATAATGTGACTGTGTGTGTGCACTGTAAAGTGACTGTGTGTGTGCACTGTAAAGTGACTGTGTGTGTGCACTGTAATGTGACTGTGTGTGTACACTATAATGTGACTGTGTGTGTGTACTGTAATGTGACTGTGTGTGTACTATAATGTTACTGTGTGTGTACTGTAATGTGACTGTGTGTGTACACTATAATGTGACTGTGTGTGTGTACTGTAATGTGACTGTGTGTGTACTGTAATGTGACTGTGTGTGTACTGTAATGTGACTGTGTGTGTGTACTGTAATGTGACTGTGTGTGTACTGTAATGTGACTGTGTGTACTGTAATGTGACTGTGTGTGTACTGTAATGTGACTGTGTGTGTACTGTAATGTGACTGTGTGTACTGTAACGTGACTGTGTGTGTACCGTAATGTGACTGTGTGTGTACTGTAATGTGACTGTGTGTACTGTAATGTGACTGTGTGTGTACTGTAATGTGATTGTGTGTACTGTAATGTGACTTTGTGCGTACTATAATGTGACTGTGTGTGTACTGTAATGTGACTGTGTACAGTAACGTGACTGTGTGTGTACCGTAATGTGACTGTGTGTGTGTACTGTAATGTGACTGTGTGTGTGTGTACTGTAATGTGACTGTGTGTGTGTGTACTGTGAGTGTGTGTACTGTGATGTGACTGTGTGTGTACTATAATGTGACTGTGAGTGTGTGTACTATAATGTGACTGTGTGTGTACTATAATGTGACTGTGTGTGTACTGTAATGTGACTGTGTGTACTGTAATGTGACTGTGTACTATAATGTGACTGTGTGTACTGTAATGTGACTGTGTGTGTACTATAATGTGACTGTGTACTATAATGTGACTGTGTGTATTGTAATGTGACTGTGTGTGTTCTATAATGTGACTGTGTGTGTGTACTGTAATGTGACTGTGTACTATAATGTGACTGTGTGTGTACTGTAATGTGACTGTGTGTGTACTGTAATGTGACTGTGTGTGTACTATAATGTGACTGTGTGTGTACTATAATGTGACTGTGTGTGTACTATAATGTGACTGTACTGTAATGTGACTGTGTGTGTAGTATAATGTGACTGTGTGTGCACTATAATGTGACTGTGTGTGTGTACTGTAATGTGACTGTGTATACTATAATGTGACTGTGTGTGTACTGTAATGTGACTGTGTGTATACTATAATGTGACTTTGTGTGTACTATAATGTTACTGTGTGTGTACATTATAATGTGACTGTATGTGTGTACTGTAATGTGACTGTGTGTGTACTATAATGTTACTGTGTGTGTACTGTAATGTTACTGTGTGTGTACACTATAATGTGACTGTGTGTGTGCACTGTAATGTGACTGTGTGTGTACACTGTAATGTGACTGTGTGTGTGTGTGCACTGTAATGTGACTGTGTGTGTACACTATAATGTGACTGTGTGTGTACTATAATGTGACTGTGTGTGTGCACTGTAATGTGACTGTGTGTGTACTATAATGTTACTGTGTGTGTACTGTAATGTGACTGTGTGTGTACTATAATGTTACTGTGTGTGTACTGTAATGTGACTGTGTGTGTACTATAATGTGACTTTGTGTGTACTATAATGTTACTGTGTGTGTACACTATAATGTGACTGTGTGTGTGTACTGTAATGTGACTGTGTGTGTACTATAATGTTACTGTGTGTGTACTGTAATGTTACTGTGTGTACTGTAATGTGACTGTGTGTGTACTATAATGTTACTGCGTGTGTACTGTAATGTGACTGTGTGTGTACACTATAATGTGACTGTGTGTGTGCACTGTAATGTGACTGTGTGCACTGTAATGTGACTGTGTGTGTACACTATAATGTGACTGTGTGTGTACTATAATGTGACTGTGTGTGTGCACTGTAATGTGACTGTGTGTGTACTATAATGTTACTGTGTGTGTACTGTAATGTGACTGTGTGTGTACTGTAATGTGACTGTGTGTGTACTATAATGTGACTGTGTGTGTACTGTAATGTGACTGTGTGTGTACTATAATGTGACTGTGTGTGTACTGTAATGTGACTGTGTGTACTGTAATGTGACTGTGTGTGTACTATAATGTGACTGTGTGTGTACTGTAATGTGACTGTGTGTACTGTAATGTGACTGTGTGTACTGTAATGTGAGAGTGTGTGTACTATAATGTGACTGTGTGTGCTGTAATGTGACTGTGTGTGTACTGTAATGTGACTGTGTGTACTGTAATGTGACTGTTTGTGTACTGTAATGTGACTGTGTGTACTGTAATGTGAGAGTGTGTGTACTATAATGTGACTGTGTGTGCTGTAATGTGACTGTGTGTGTACTGTAATGTGACTGTGTGTACTGTAATGTGACTGTTTGTGTACTGTAATGTGACTGTGTGTGTACTGTAATGTGACTGTGTGTACTGTAATGTGACTGTGTGTGTACTGTAATGTGACTGTGTGTGTGTACTGTAATGTGACTGTGTGTGTACTATAATGTGACTGTGTGTGCACTATAATGTGACTGTGTGTACTGTAATGTGACTGTGTGTGTACTATAATGTGACTGTGTGTACTGTAATGTGACTGTGTGTGTACTGTAATGTGACTGTGTGTGTACTGTAATGTGACTGTGTGTACTGTAATGCGACTGTGTGTGTACTGTAATGTGACTGTGTGTACTGTAATGTGACTGTGTGTACTGTAATTCGACTGTGTGTACTGTAATGCGACTGTGTGTGTACTATAATGTTACTGTGTGTGTACTGTAATGTTACTGTGTGTGTACTGTAATGTGACTGTGTGTGTACTATAATGTTACTGTGTGTGTACTGTAATGTGACTGTGTACTGTAATGTGACTGTGTGTGTACTGTAATGTGACTGTGTGTACTGTAATGTGACTGTGTGTGTACTGTAATATGACTGTGTGTGTGTACTATAATGCGACTGTGTGTGTACTGTAATGTGACTGTGTACTGTAATGTGACTGTGTGTACTATAATGTGACTGTGTGTGTGTGTACTGTAATGTGACAGTGTGTGTACTGTAATGTGACTGTGTGTACTGTAATGTGACTGTTTGTGTACTGTAATGTGACTGTGTATACTGTAATGTGACTGTGTTTGTGTACTATAATGTGATTGTGTGTGTACTGTAATGTGACTGTGTGTGTACTGTAATGTGACTGTGTACTGTAATGTGACTGTGTGTGTACCGTAATGGGACTGTGTGTGTGTACTGTAATGTGACTGTGTGTGTACTGTAATGTGACTGTGTGTGTGTGTACTATAATGTGACTGTGTGTGTACCATAATGTGACTGTGTGTGTACTATAATGTGACTGTTTGTGTGTACTATAATGTGACTGTGTGTGTACTGTAATGTGACTGTATGTGTGCACTGTAATGTGACTGTGTGTGTGCACTGTAATGTGACTGTGTGCATTATAATGTTACTGTGTGTGCTATAATGTGACTGTGTGTGTACTATAATGTGACTGTGTGTACTGTAATGTGACTGTGTGTACTGTAATTTGACTGTGTGTACTGTAATGTGACTGTGTGTGTACTGTAATGTGACTGTGTGTGTGTACTATAATGCCACTTTGTGTGTACTGTAATGTGACTGTGTGTACTATAATGTGACTGTGTGTGTGCACTATAATGTGACTGTGTGTGTGTACTGTAATGTGACTGTGTGTACTGTAATGTGACTGTGTGTGTACTGTAATGTGACTGTGTGTGTACACTATAATGTGACTGTGTGTATACTATAATGTTACTGTGTGTGTACTGTAATGTGACTGTGTGTACTATAATGTGACTGTGTTTGTGTGCACTATAATGTGACTGTGTGTGTACTGTAATGTGACTGTGTGTGTACTGTAATGTGACTGTGTGTACTGTAATGTGACTGTGTGTGTGTACTGTAATGTGACTGTGTGTGTGTACTGTAATGTGACTGTGTGTGTGTACTGTAATGTTACTGTGTGTGTACTGTAATGTGACTGTGTGTGTGCACTATAATGTGACTGTGTGTGTGCACTGTAATGTGACTGTGTGTGTACACTGTAATGTGACTGTGTGTGTGTACTGTAATGTGACTGTGTGTGTGTACTGTAATGTTACTGTGTGTGTACTGTAATGTGACTGTGTGTGTGCACTGTAATGTGACTGTGTGTGTGCACTGTAATGTGACTGTGTGTGTACACTGTAATGTGACTGTGTGTGTACACTGTAATGTGACTGTGTGTGTGCACTGTAATGTGACTGTGTGTGTACACTATAATGTGACTGTGTGTGTGTACTGTAATGTGACTGTGTGTGTACTGTAATGTGACTGTGTGTGTACTGTAATGTGACTGTGTGTTTATTATAATGTGACTGTGTGTACTGTAATGTTACTGTGTGTACTATAATGTGACTGTGTGTGTGTGTGTACTGTAATGTGACTGTGTGTGTGTACTGTAATGTGACTGAGTTTACTGTAATGTGACTGTGTGTGTGTACTATAATGTGACTGTGTGTGTACTGTAATGTGACTGTGTGTGTGTACTGTAATGTGACTGTGTGTACTGTAATGTGACTGTGCGTGTGTACTGCAATGTGACTGTGTGTACTATAATGTGACTGTGTGTGTACTATAATGTGACTGTGTGTACTGTAATGTGACTGTGTGTGTACTGTAATGTGACTGTGTGTGTGTACTATAATGTGACTGTGTGTGTGTGTACTGTAATGTGACTGTGTGTGTACTGTAATGTGACTGTGTGTGTACTGTAATGTGACTGTGTGTGTGTACTATAATGTGACTGTGTGTACTGTAATGTGACTGTGTGTGTGTGTACTGTAATTTGACTGTGTGTGTACTGTAATGTGAGTGTGTGTGTGTACTATAATGTGACTGTGTGTGTACTGTAATGTGACTGTGTGTGTACTATAATGTGACTGTGTGTGTGTACTGTAATGTGACTGAGTGTTTACTGTAATGTGACTGTGTCTGTACTGTAATGTGACTGTGTACTATAATGTGACTGTGTTTGTGTACTGTAATGTGACTGTGTGTGTACTGTATTGTGACTGTGTGTATACTATAATGTGACTGTGTGTACTGTAATGTGACTGTGTGTGTACTATAATGTGACTGTGTGTGTACTATAATGTGACTGTGTGTGTGTGTGTACTATAATGTGACTGTGTATGTGTACTATAACGTGTAT
>CM038725.1:39754111-39756611 GCA_021613375.1 Megaleporinus macrocephalus
GACCCTGAGACTGAACCTGAAACACTGACCCTGAGACTGACCCTGAAACACTGATCCTGAGACTGACCCTGAGACTGACCCTGAAACACTGATCCTGAGACTGACCCTGAGACTGAACCTGAAACACTGACCCTTAAACACTGAACCTGAGACTGACCCTGAGACTGACCCTGAGACTGACCCTGAGACTGAACCTGAAACACTGACCCTTAAACACTGAACCTGAGACTGACCCTGAGACTGACCCTGAAACACTGATCCTGAGACTGACCCTGAAACACTGACCCTGAGACTGACCCTGAAACACTGATCCTGAGACTGACCCTGAGACTGACCCTGAAACACTGATCCTGAGACTGACCCTGAAACACTGATCCTGAGACTGACCCTGAAACACTGACCCTGAGACTGACCCTGAGACTGAACCTGAAACACTGACCCTGAAACACTGACCCTGAGACTGACGCTGAGACTGACCCTCAGACTGACCCTGAAACACTGACCCTGAGACTGACCCTGAGACTGACCCTCAGACTGACCCTGAGACACTGATCCTGAGACTGACCCTGAAACACTGACCCTGAGACTGACCCTGAGACTGACCCTCAGACTGAACCTGAAACACTGACCCTGAGACTGACCCTGAGACTGACCCTGAAACACTGATCCTGAGACTGACCCTGAGACTGACCCTGAAACACTGATCCTGAGACTGACCCTGAAACACTGATCCTGAGACTGACCCTGAAACACTGATCCTGAGACTGACCCTGAGACTGACCCTGAAACACTGATCCTGAGACTGACCCTGAAACACTGATCCTGAGACTGACCCTCAGACTGACCCTGAAACACTGACCCTCAGACTGACCCTGAAACACTGATCCTGAGACTGACCCTCAGACTGACCCTGAAACACTGATCCTGAGACTGACCCTCAGACTGACCCTGAAACCCTGATCCTGAGACTGACCCTGAGACTGACCCTGAAACACTGACCCTGAGACTGACCCTGAAACACTGACCCTGAGACTGACCCTGAAACACTGATCCTGAGACTGACCCTGAGACTGACCCTGAAACACTAACCCTGAGACTGACCCTGAAACACTGACCCTGAGACTGACCCTGAAACACTGACCCTGAGACTGACCCTGAGACTGACCCTGAAACACTGACCCTGACACACTGACCCTGACCCTGAGACTGAACTTGAAACACTGACCCTGAAACACTGACCCTGAAACACTGACCCTGAGACTGACCCTGAGACTGACCCTGAAACACTGATCCTGAGACTGACCCTGAGACTGACCCTGAAACACTGACCCTGAGACTGACCCTGAGACTGACCCTGAAACACTGACCCTGACACACTGACCCTGACCCTGAGACTGACCCTGAGACTGAACCTGAAACACTGACCCTGAAACACTGAACCTGAGACTGACCCTGAGACTGACCCTGAAACACTGATCCTGAGACTGACCCTGAAACACTGATCCTGAGACTGACCCTGAGACTGACCCTCAGACTGACCCTCAGACTGACCCTCAGACTGAACCTGAAACACTGACCCTGAGACTGACCCTGAGACTGACCCTGAAACACTGATCCTGAGACTGACCCTCAGACTGACCCTGAGACTGACCCTGAAACACTGACCCTGAGACTGCCCCTGAGACTGACCCTGAGACTGACCCTGAAACACTGATCCTGAGACTGACCCTGAGACTGACCCTGAAACACTGATCCTGAGACTGACCCTGAAACACTGATCCTGAGACTGACCCTGAAACACTGATCCTGAGACTGAACCTGAGACTGACCCTGAGACTGATCCTGAAACACTGACCCTGAGACTGAACCTGAGACTGACCCTGAGACTGACCCTGAAACACTGATCCTGAGACTGACCCTGAAACACTGATCCTGAGACTGACCCTGAGACTGACCCTCAGACTGACCCTCAGACTGACCCTCAGACTGACCCTCAGACTGACCCTCAGACTGAACCTGAAACACTGACCCTGAGACTGACCCTGAGACTGACCCTGAAACACTGATCCTGAGACTGACCCTCAGACTGACCCTGAGACTGACCCTGAAACACTGACCCTGAGACTGACCCTGAGACTGACCCTGAAACACTGATCCTGAGACTGACCCTGAGACTGACCCTGAAACACTGATCCTGAGACTGACCCTGAAACACTGATCCTGAGACTGACCCTGAAACACTGATCCTGAGACTGAACCTGAGACTGACCCTGAGACTGATCCTGAAACACTGACCCTGAGACTGAACCTGAGACTGACCCTGAGACTGACCCTGAAACACTGATCCTGAGACTGACCCTGAAACACTGATCCTGAGACTGACCCTCAGACTGACCCTGAAACACTGACCCTGAGACTGACGCTGAGACTGACCCTCAGACTGACCCTCAGACTGAACCTGAAACACTGACCCTGAGACTGACCCTGAGACTGACCCTGA
>CM038725.1:39764111-39776611 GCA_021613375.1 Megaleporinus macrocephalus
ATCTCTCTCTCTGTATCTCTCTCTAGTATCTCTCTCTGTATCTCTCTCTCTCTCTCGTATCTCTCTCTCTCTCTTATCTCTCTCTCTCTCGAATCTCTCTCTGTCATCTCTCTCTGTATCTCTCTCCCCTGTATCTCTCTCTGTATCTCTCCTCTCTCTCTCTCTGTATCTCTCTCTCTCTCTCATCTGTATCTCTCTCTCCAGTATCTCTCTCTCTCTCTCTGTATCTCGCTCTCTGTATCTCTCTCTCTCTGTATCTCTCTCTCTTTCTCTCTGTATCTTCTCTGTATCTCTCTCTCTGTATCTCTCTCTGTATCTCTCTCTCTCTCTCTCTCTCTCTCTCTCTCTCTCTCTGTAGAGTGGTACTGGGAGTGTGTGTTGCGGTGCTGGTGGTACCGGGGGCTGACGGTGGTGCTGTGTGTGATGTCAGTAGCGGTGGTCTGGTCAGAGTGTACGTTCTTCAGCACTCAGCCGGTTCTCTCACTCTTCGCCATCTTCATCCAGCTGGCCGAGAACCAGTACAACTACCTCTACGTACAGGTACCTCGACCAGTGTGGGTGTGTCCACTGCATACGCTGCTCTTTAAAGAGGTTGTGTGTCCTCCAGGTGGTGATGTTTACTGTTATTAGAGAGTGTAATGATGTGTGTGTCCTCCAGGTGGTGATGTTTACTGTTATTAGAGAGTGTAATGCTGTGTGTGTCCTCCAGGTGGTGATGTTTACTGTTATTAGAGAGTGTAATGCTGTGTGTGTCCTCCAGGTGGTGATGTTTACTGTTATTAGAGAGTGTAATGCTGTGTGTGTCCTCCAGGGTGGTGATGTTTACTGTTATTAGAGAGTGTAATGATGTGTGTGTCCTCCAGGTGGTGATGTTTACTGTTATTAGAGAGTGTAATGCTGTGTGTGTCCTCCAGGTGGTGATGTTTACTGTTATTAGAGAGTGTAATGCTGTGTGTGTCCTCCAGGTGGTGATGTTTACTGTTATTAGAGAGTGTAATGATGTGTGTGTCCTCCAGGTGGTGATGTTTACTGTTATTAGAGAGTGTAATGCTGTGTGTGTCCTCCAGGTGGTGATGTTTTACTGTTATTAGAGAGTGTAATGCTGTGTGTGTCCTCCAGGTGGTGATGTTTACTGTTATCAGAGAGTGTAATGCTGTGTGTGTCCTCCAGGTGGTGTATGTTTACTGTTATTAGAGAGTGTAATGATGTGTGTGTCCTCCAGGTGGTGATGTTTTACTGTTATTAGAGAGTGTAATGATGTGTGTGTCCTCCAGGTGGTGATGTTTACTGTTATTAGAGAGTGTAATGCTGTGTGTGTCCTCCAGGTGGTGATGTTTACTGTTATTAGTGAGTGTAATGATGTGTGTGTCCTCCAGGTGGTGATGTTACTGTTATTAGAGAGTGTAATGCTGTGTGTGTCCTCCAGGTGGTGATGTTTACTGTTATTAGAGAGTTGTAATGATGTGTGTGTCCTCCAGGTGGTGATGTTTACTGTTATTAGAGAGTGTAATGATGTGTGTGTCCTCCAGGTGGTGATGTTTACTGTTATTAGAGAGTGTAATGGTGAGTGTAATGCTGTGTGGTGTCCTCCAGGTGTGATGTTTACTGTTATTAGAGAGTGTAATGCTGTGTGTGTCCTCCAGGTGGTGATGTTTACTGTTATTAGAGAGTGTAATGCTGTGTGTGTCCACCAGGTGGTGATGTTTACTGTTATTAGAGAGTGTAATGCTGTGTGTGTCCTCCAGGTGGTGATGTTTACTGTTATTAGAGAGTGTAATGATGTGTGTGTCCACCAGGTGGTGATGTTTACTGTTTTAGAGAGTGTAATGCTGTGTGTGTCCCACCAGGTGGTGATGTTTACTGTTATTAGAGAGTGTAATGATGTGTGTGTCCTCCAGGTGGTGATGTTTACTGTTATTAGAGAGTGTAATGCTGTGTGTGTCCTCCAGGTGGTGATGTTTACTGTTATTAGAGAGTGTAATGCTGTGTGTGTCCTCCAGGTGGTGATGTTTACTGTTATTAGAGAGTGTAATGCTGTGTGTGTCCTCCAGGTGGTGATGTTTACTGTTATTAGAGAGTGTAATGATGTGTGTGTCCTCCAGGTGGTGATGTTTACTGTTATTAGAGAGTGTAATGCTGTGTGTGTCCTCCAGGTGGTGATGTTTACTGTTATTAGAGAGTGTAATGCTGTGTGTGTCCTCCAGGTGGTGATGTTTACTGTTATTAGAGAGTGTAATGATGTGTGTGTCCTCCAGGTGGTGATGTTTACTGTTATTAGAGAGTGTAATGCTGTGTGTGTCCTCCAGGTGGTGATGTTTACTGTTATTAGAGAGTGTAATGCTGTGTGTGTCCTCCAGGTGGTGATGTTTACTGTTATCAGAGAGTGTAATGCTGTGTGTGTCCTCCAGGTGGTGATGTTTACTGTTATTAGAGAGTGTAATGATGTGTGTGTCCTCCAGGTGGTGATGTTTACTGTTATTAGAGAGTGTAATGATGTGTGTGTCCTCCAGGTGGTGATGTTTACTGTTATTAGAGAGTGTAATGATGTGTGTGTCCACCAGGTGGTGATGTTTACTGTTATTAGAGAGTGTAATGATGTGTGTGTCCTCCAGGTGGTGATGTTTACTGTTATTAGAGAGTGTAATGCTATGTGTGTCCTCCAGGTGGTGATGTTTACTGTTATTAGAGAGTGTAATGCTGTGTGTGTCCTCCAGGTGGTGATGTTTACTGTTATTAGAGAGTGTAATGATGTGTGTGTCCTCCAGGTGGTGATGTTTACTGTTATTAGAGAGTGTAATGCTGTGTGTGTCCTCCAGGTGGTGATGTTTACGTTATTAGAGAGTGTAATGATGTGTGTGTCCTCCAGGTGGTGATGTTTACTGTTATTAGAGAGTGTAATGCTGTGTGTGTCCTCCAGGTGGTGATGTTTACTGTTATTAGAGAGTGTAATGCTGTGTGTGTCCTCCAGGTGGTGATGTTTACTGTTATTAGAGAGTGTAATGATGTGTGTGTCCTCCAGGTGGTGATGTTTACTGTTATTAGAGAGTGTAATGCTGTGTGTGTCCTCCAGGTGGTGATGTTTACTGTTATTAGAGAGTGTAATGATGTGTGTGTCCTCCAGGTGGTGATGTTTACTGTTATTAGAGAGTGTAATGATGTGTGTGTCCTCCAGGTGGTGATGTTTACTGTTATTAGAGAGTGTAATGCTGTGTGTGTCCTCCAGGTGGTGATGTTTACTGTTATTAGAGAGTGTAATGATGTGTGTGTCCTCCAGGTGGTGATGTTTACTGTTATTAGAGAGTGTAATGATGTGTGTGTCCTCCAGGTGGTGATGTTTACTGTTATTAGAGAGTGTAATGGTGAGTGTGTCCTCCAGGTGGGTGATGTTTACTGTTATTAGAGAGTGTAATGATGTGTGTGTCCCTCCAGGTGGTGATGTTTACTGTTATTAGAGAGTGTAATGATGTGTGTGTCCTCCAGGTGGTGAGTTTACTGTTTTATTAGAGAGTGTAATGCTGTGTGTGGTCCTCCAGGTGGTGATGTTTACTTGTTATTAGAGAGTGTAATGCTGTGTGTGTGTCCTCCAGGTGGTGATGTTTACTGTTATTAGAGAGTGTAATGCTGTGTGTGTCCTCCAGGTGGTGATGTTTACTGTTATTAGAGAGTGTAATGCTGTGTGTGTCCTCCAGGTGGTGATGTTTACTGTTATTAGAGAGTGTAATGCTGTGTGTGTCCTCCAGGTGGTGATGTTTACTGTTATTAGTGAGTGTAATGCTGTGTGTGTCCTCCAGGTGGTGATGTTTACTGTTATTAGAGAGTGTAATGATGTGTGTGTCCTCCAGGGTGGTGAATGCTTTACTGTTATTAGAGAGTGTAATGATTGTGTGTGTCCTCCAGGTGGTGATGTTTTGACTGTTATTAGAGAGGTGTAATGATGTGTGTGTGTCCTCCAGGTGGTGATGTTTACTGTTATTAAGAGTGTAATGCTGTGTGTGTCCTCCAGGTGGTGATGTTTACTGTTATTAGAGAGTGTAATGATGTGTGTGTCCTCCAGGTGGTGATGTTTACTAGGTAATTAGAGTAGTGTAATGCTGGTGTGTGTCCTCCAGGGTGGTGATGTTTACTGTTATTAGAGAGTGTAATGATGTGTAGTTGTCCTCCAGGTGGTGAGTTTACCTGTTATTAGAGAGTGTAATGCTGTGTGTGTCCTCCAGGTGGTGATGTTTACTGTTATTAGAGAGTGTAATGCCTGTGTGTGTCCTCCAGGTGGTGATGTTTACTGTTATTAGAGAGTGTAATGCTGTGTGTGTCCCTCCAGGTGGTGATGTTTACTGTTATTAGAGAGTGTAATGATGTGTGTGTCCTCCAGGTGGTGATGTTTACTGTTATTAGAGAGTGTAATGATGTGTGTGTCCTCCAGGTGGTGATGTTTACTGTTATTAGAGAGTGTAATGGTGAGTGTAATGCTGTGTGTGTCCTCCAGGTGGTGATGTTTACTGTTATTAGAGAGTGTAATGCTGTGTGTGTCCTCCAGGTGGTGATGTTTACTGTTATTAGAGAGTGTAATGCTGTGTGTGTCCACCAGGTGGTGATGTTTACTGTTATTAGAGAGTGTAATGCTGTGTGTGTCCTCCAGGTGGTGATGTTTACTGTTATTAGAGAGTGTAATGATGTGTGTGTCCTCCAGGTGGTGATGTTTACTGTTATTAGAGAGTGTAATGCTGTGTGTGTCCTCCAGGTGGTGATGTTTACTGTTATTAGAGAGTGTAATGCTGTGTGTGTCCACCAGGTGGTGATGTTTACTGTTATTAGAGAGTGTAATGCTGTGTGTGTGTCCTCCAGGTGGTGATGTTTACTGTTATTAGAGAGTGTAATGCTGTGTGTGGTCCTCCAGGTGGTGATGTTTACTGTTATTAGAGAGTGTAATGATGTGTGTGTCCTCCAGGTGGTGATGTTTACTGTTATTAGAGAGTGTAATGGTGAGTGTAATGCTGTGTGTGTCCACCAGGTGGTGATGTTTACTGTTATTAGAGAGTGTAATGGTGAGTGTAATGCTGTGTGTGTCCTCCAGGTGGTGATGTTTACTGTTATTAGAGAGTGTTTTTACCGCCGCTGTGTGTGTCCTCCAGGTGGTGATGTTTACTTGTCTATTAGAGAGTGTAATGCTGTGTGTGTCCTCAGGTGGTGATGTTTACTGTTATCTAGAGAGTGTAATGCTGTGTGTGTCCCTACCAGGTTGGTGATGTTTACTGTTATTAGAGAGTGTAATGCTGTGTGTGTCCTCCAGGTGGTGATGTTTACTGTTATTAGAGAGTGTAATGCTGTGTGTGTCCTCCAGGTGGTGATGTTTACTGTTATTAGAGAGTGTAATGATGTGTGTGTCCTCCAGGTGGTGATGTTTACTGTTATTAGAGAGTGTAATGGTGAGTGTAATGCTGTGTGTGTCCACCAGGTGGTGATGTTTACTGTTATTAGAGAGTGTAATGATGTGTGTGTCCTCCAGGTGGTGATGTTTACTGTTATTAGAGAGTGTAATGATGTGTGTGTCCTCCAGGTGGTGATGTTTACTGTTATTAGAGAGTGTAATGCTGTGTGTGTCCTCCAGGTGGTGATGTTTACTGTTTATTAGAGAGTGTAATGATGTGTGTGTCCACCAGGTGGTGATGTTTACTGTTATTAGAGAGTGTAATGATGTGTGTGTCCTCAGGTGGTGATGTTTACTGTTTTAGAGAGTGTAATGCTGTGTGTGTCCTCCAGGTGGTGATGTTTACTGTTATTAGAGAGTGTAATGCTGTGTGTGTCCTCCAGGTGGTGATGTTTACTGTTATTAGAGAGTGTAATGCTGTGTGTGTCCTCCAGGTGGTGATGTTTACTGTTATTAGAGAGTGTAATGATGTGTGTGTCCTCCAGGTGGTGATGTTTACTGTTATTAGAGAGTGTAATGCTGTGTGTGTCCTCCAGGTGGTGATGTTTACTGTTATTAGAGAGTGTAATGCTGTGTGTGTCCTCCAGGTGGTGATGTTTACTGTTATTAGAGAGTGTAATGACTGTGTGTGTCCTCCAGGTGGTGATGTTTACTGTTAATTAGAGAGTGTAATGCTGTGTGTGTCCCTCCAGGTGGTGATGTTTACTGTTATTAGAGAGTGTAATGCTGTGTGTGTCCTCCCAGGTGGTGATGTTTACTGTTATTAGAGAGTGTAATGCTGTGTGTGTCCTCCAGGTGGTGATGTTTACTGTTATTAGAGAGTGTAATGCTGTGTGTGTCCTACCAGGTGGTGATGTTTACTGTTATTAGAGAGTGTAATGATGTGTGTGTTCCTCCAGGTCGGTGATGTTTACTGTTATTAGAGAGTTGTAATGATGTGTGTGTCCTCCAGGTGGTGATGATTACTGTTATTAGAGAGTGTAATGATGTGTGTGTCCTCCAGGTGGTGATGTTTACTGTTATTAGAGAGTGTAATGCTGTGTGTGTCCTCCAGGTGGTGATGTTTACTGTTATTAGAGAGTGTAATGCTGTGTGTGTCCTCCAGGTGGTGATGTTTACTGTTATTAGAGAGTGTAATGCTGTGTGTGTCCTCCAGGTGGTGATGTTTACTGTTATTAGAGAGTGTAATGATGTGTGTGTCCTCCAGGTGGTGATGTTTACTGTTATTAGAGAGTGTAATGCTGTGTGTGTCCTCCAGGTGGTGATGTTTACTGTTATTAGAGAGTGTAATGCTGTGTGTGTCCTCCAGGTGGTGATGTTTACTGTTATTAGAGAGTGTAATGCTGTGTGTGTCCTCCAGGTGGTGATGTTTACTGTTATTAGAGAGTGTAATGCTGTGTGTGTCCTCCAGGTGGTGATGTTTACTGTTATTAGAGAGTGTAATGCTGTGTGTGTCCTCCAGGTGGTGATGTTTACTGGTATTAGAGAGTGTAATGGTGAGTGTAATGCTGTGGATGTCCACCAGGTGAGTGATGTTTACTGTTATTCAGAGAGTGTAATGGTGAGTGTAAATGCTAGTGTGTGTCCTCCAAGGGTAGGTGATGTTTACTGTTATTAGAGCAGTGTAACTGCTGTGTGTGTCCTCCAGGTGGTGAATGTTTACTGTACTTAGAGAGGTTGTAATGCTGTGTGTGTCCTCCAAGGTGGTGATGTTTACTGTGTATTAGAGAAGTGTAAAGCCTGTGAGTGTGCCACAGGTGGTGATGTTTACATGTTATTCGAGAGTGTATAATGCTGTGAGTGATCCTCCAGGTGGTGATGTTTTACTGTTAATAGAGAGTGTAATGCTGTGTGAGTCCTCCAGGTGGTAGATGTTTACTGTTATTTAGAGAGAGTAATGATGTGTGTGTGTCCCTCCAGGTGGGTGATGTTTCCTGATTCATAGAGAGTGTAAGCCGTGAGTCGATGTGTAATGCATGTGTGTCTTGTGCCTACCAGGTGGTGATGTTTACTGTTATTAGAGAGAGTGTAATGATGTGTGTGTCCTCCAGGTGGTGATGTATACTGTTATTAGAGAGTGTAATGATGTGGTGTGGTCCTCCAGGTGGTGATGTTTACTGTTATTAGAGAGATGTAATGCTGTGTGGTGTCCTCCAGGTGGTGATGTTTACTGTTATTAGAGAGTGTAATGATGTGTGTGTCCACCAGGTGGTGATGTTTACTGTTATTAGAGAGTGTAATGATGTGTGTGTCCTCCAGGTGGTGATGTTTACTGTTATTAGAGAGTGTAAATGCTGTGTGTGTCCTCCAGGTGGTGATGTTTACTGTTATTAGAGAGTGTTAATGCATGTGTGTGTCCTCCCAGGTGGTGATGTTTACTGTTATTAGAGAGTGTAATGCTGTGTGTGTCCTCCAGGTGGTGATGTCTTACTGTTATTAGAGAGTGTAAATGATGTGTGTGTCCTCCAGGTGGGTGATGTTTACTGTTATTAGAGAGTGTAATGCTGTGTGTGTCCCTCCAGGTGGTGATGTTTACTGTTATTAGAGAGTGTAATGCTGTGTGTGTCCCTCCAGGTGGTGATGTTTACTGTTATTAGAAGAGTGTAATGCTCGTGTGTGTCCATCCAGGTGGTGATGTTTACCTGTTATTAGAGAGGTTAATGCTGTGTGTGTCCTCCAGGTGGTGATGTTTACTGTTATTAGAGAGTGTAATGCTGTGTGTGTCCTCCAGGTGGTGATCGTTTTACTGTTATTAGAGAGTGTAATGCCCTGTGTGTGTCCTCCAGGTGGTGATGTTTACTGTTATTAGAGAGTGTAATGCCTGTGTGTGTCCTCCAGGTGGTGATGTTTACTGTTCATTAGAGAGTGTCATGATGTGTGTGTCCCTCCCAGGTGGGTGATGTTCTACTGTTATTAGAGAGTGTAATGATGTGTGTGTCCCTCCAGGTGGTGATGTTTACTGTTATTAGAGAGAGTAATGGTGAGTGTAACTGCCCCTTGTGTGTGGTCCACCAGGTGGTGATGTTTTACTGTTATCTAGAGAGCTGTAATGCTGTGTGTGTCCACCAGGTGGTGATGTTTTACTGTTATTAGAGAGTGTAATGCTGTGTGGTGTCCTCCAGGTGGTGATGTTTACTGTTATTAGAGAGTGTAATGCTGTGTGTGTCCCTCCAGGTGGTGATGTTTTACTGTTATTAGCGAGTGTAATGATGTTTGTGTGTCCTCAGGTGGTGATGTTTACTGTTATTAGAGAGTGTAATGGTTGAGTGTAATGCTGTGTGTGTCCACCAGGTGGTGATGTTTACTGTTATTAGAGAGTGTAATGATGTGTGTGTCCTCCAGGTGGTGATGTTTACTGTTAGATTAGAGAGTGTAATGCTGTGTGTTGTCCCTCCAGGTGGTGATGTTTACTGTTATTAGAGAGTGTAATGCTTGTGTGTGTCCTCCAGGTGGTGATGTTTACTGTTATTAGAGGTGTAATGCTGTGTGTGTCCCCAGGTGGCTGATGTTTACTGTTATCTAGAGAGCTGTAATGCTGTGTGTGTCCCTCCAGGTGGTGATGTTTACTGTTATTAGAGAGTGTAATGCTGTGTGTGTCCTCCTGCAGGTGGTGATGTTTACTGTTATTAGAGAGTGTAATGATGTGTGTGTCCTCCAGGTGGTGATGTTTACTGTTATTAGAGAGTGTAATGCTGTGTGTGTCCTCCAGGTGGTGATGTTTACTGTTATTAGAGAGTGTAATGATGTGTGTGTCCTCCAGGTGGTGATGTTTACTGTTATTAGAGAGTGTAATGATGTGTGTGTCCTCCAGGTGGTGATGTTTACTGTTATTAGAGAGTGTAATGATGTGTGTGTCCTCCAGGTGGTGTATTTACTGTTATTAGAGAGTATAATGGTGAGTGTAATGCTGTGTGTGTCCTCCAGGTGGCGTGCTTCGTGACTATACTCTTCCTGTGCTACTGCGTGTACTCCAGTGTGTTCAGGATTCGGGTGTTTAACTACTACTATCTGGCTCCGCATCACCAGACCGACGCCTACAGCCTGCAGTTCAGCGGCATGTAGGACACACTCGCACGCACACCCGCCACCGGGGGGTCTGGGGGGGGGTATGTGAGGGTGTGTGTGAGGGAGTGTGTGTCCAGACGTCCAGTCCAGCCTGTAGACCACCCCCGTCCCCCCGTCCCCACTCCAGACGTCCAGTCCAGCCTGTAGACCACCTCCGTGAGGGGGTGTGTGAGAGGGGGTGGTGTGTGTGAGGAGGTGGGGTGTGTGTGTGAGGAGGTGGGGTGTGTGTGTGGAGGGGGGTGTGGTGTGTGTGTGTGAGGGGGGTGGGGTGTGTGTGTGAGGGGGTGGGGTGTGTGTGTGAGAGGGGTGTGTGTGTGAGGGTGTTGTGTGTGAGGGGGTGGGGTGTGTGAGGGGGTGGGGTGTGTGAGGGTGTGTGTGAGGAGGTGGGGTGTGTGAGGGTGTGTGTGAAGGGGGTGTGGTGTGTGAGGGTGTGTGTGAGGGGGTGTGGTGTGTGAGGGGTGTGTGTGAGGGGGTGTGGTGTGTGAGGGTGTGTGTGTGAGGGGTTTGTGTGAGAGGGGGGTGGGGTGTGTGAGGGGGTGGGGTGTGTGTGAGGGGGTGGGGTGTGTGTGAAGGTGGTGGTGAGGGGGTGGTGTGTGTGAGGGTGGGGTGTGTGAGGGGGTGGGGTGTGTGTGAGGGTGTGGTGTGTGAGGGGGTGGGGTGTGTGAGGGTGTGTGTGAGGGGGTGTGTGTGAGGGTGTGTGAGGGTGTGGTGTGTGAGGGGGGTGGGGGGTGTGTGAGGGTGTGTGTGAGGGTGTGTGTGAGGGGGTGGTGAGGGGTGTGTGTGAGGGGGTGTGTGTGAGGGGGTGGTGAGGGGGTGTGTGTTTGAGGGGGTGTGGTTGTGTGAGGGTGGTGTGTGAGGAGGGTGTGTGTGTGAGGAGGTGGGGTGTGTGAGGGTGTGTGTGTGTGTGGGGGTGTGGTGAGGGGGTGGTGAGGGTGCACAGGGGGGTGTGTGTGAGGGGGGTGTGAGGGTGTGGTGGTGTGAGGGGGTGGGGTGTGTGAGGGGGGTGTGTGAGGGGGGTGGTGAGGGTGTGTGTGAGGGGGTGTGTGTGTGTGAGGGGGTGGTGAGGGTGTGTGTGAGGGGGTGTGTGTGTGAGGGGTGTGTGTGTGAGGGGTTTGTGTGAGAGGGGGTGGGGTGTGTGAGGGGGTGGGGTGTGTGAGGGGGTGGTGAGGGTGTGTGTGTGAGGGGGGTGGGGTGTGTGAGGGTGTGTGTGTGAGGGGTTTGTGTGAGAGGGGGTGGGGTGTGTGAGGGGGTGGGGTGTGTGAGGGGGTGGGGTGTGTGTGAGGTGGTGGTGAGGGGGTGGTGTGTGTGAGGGTGGGGTGTGTGAGGGGGTGGGGTGTGTGTGAGGGTGTGGTGTGTGAGGGGGTGTGAGGGTGTGGTGTGTGAGGGGGTGGGGTGTGTGAGGGTGTGTGTGAGGGGGTGTGTGTGAGGGGGTGTGTGTGAGAGTGTGTGAGGGTGTGGTGTGTGAGGGGGGTGGGGTGTGTGAGGGTGTGTGTGAGGGGGTGTGTGAGGGGGTGGTGAGGGTGTGTGTGAGGGGGTGTGTGTGTGAGGGGGTGGTGAGGGTGTGTGTGAGGGGGTGGGGTGTGTGAGGGTGTGTGTGAGAGGGTGTGTGTGTGAGGAGGTGGGGTGTGTGAGGGTGTGTGTGTGGGGGTGTGTGAGGGGGTGGTGAGGGTGCACAGGGGGGTGTGTGTGTGAGGGGGTGTGTGTGAGGGGGTGTGTGTGAGGGTGTGTGAGGGTGTGGTGTGTGAGGGGGTGGGGTGTGTGAGGGTGTGTGTGAGGGTGTGTGTGTGAGGGTATGGTGTGTGAGGGGGGTGGGGTGTGTGAGGGTGCGTGTGTGTGGGGGGTGTGTGAGGGGGTGGTGAGGGTGTGTGTGAGGGGGTGTGTGTGTGAGGGGGTGGTGAGGGGGTGGTGAGGGTGTGTGTGAGAGGGTGTGTGTGTGAGGGGGTGGGGTGTGTGAGGGTGTGTGTGTGTGGGGGTGTGTGAGGGGGTGGTGAGGGTGCACAGGGGGGTGTGGTGTGTGAGGGGGTGTGGTGTGTGAGGGTGTGTGTGAGGGGGTGTGTGTGTGAGGGGGTGGGGTGTGTGAGGGGGTGGTGAGGGTGCACAAGGGGGCGGGGTTTCCTCTGAAGTGCTCTGGTGTGAGTGTGAGGTGTGTGTTTGTGTGCAGGCTGTTCTGCCGGTTGACTCCGCCCCTGTGTTTGAACTTCCTGGGTGTGATTCACATGGACTCCATCATCTCCCACCAGCAGAGGCAGCAGACCAGCTACACCTCGGTGAGTCCCGTCCCCGCTCCAGACGTCCAGTCCAGCCTGTAGACCACCTCCGTCCCACATCCCCGCTCCAGACGTCCACTCAGGCCCAGCCTGTAGACCACCTCCGTCCTCCGTCCCCCGTCCCCGCTCCAGACGTCCAGTCAGGTCCAGCCTGTAGACCACCCCGTCCCCCGTCCCTGCTCCAGACGTCCAGTCCAGCCTGTAGACCACCCCGTCTCCCATCCCCACTTCAGATGTCCAGTCAGGTCCAGCCTGTAGACCACCCCATCCCCGTCCCCGCTCCAGACCTCCAGTCCTCCAGTCCTCCAGTCCAGCCTGTAGACCACCCCGTCCCCGCTCCAGACGTCCAGTCAGGTCCAGCCTGTAGACCACCCCGTCCCCCGTCCCTGCTCCAGACGTCCAGTCCAGCCTGTAGACCACCCCGTCTCCCATCCCCACTTCAGACGTCCAGTCAGGTCCAGCCTGTAGACCACCCCATCCCCGTCCCCGCTCCAGACCTCCAGTCCTCCAGTCCAGCCTGTAGACCACCCCGTCCCTGCTCCAGACGTCCAGTCCAGCCTGTAGACCACCCCGTCTCCCATCCCCACTCCAGACGTCCACTCAGGCCCAGCCTGTAGACCCCCTACGTCCCCCGTCCCCGCTCCAGATGTCCAGTCAGGTCCAGCCTGTAGACCACCCCATCCCCGTCCCTGCTCCAGACCTCCAGTCCTCCAGTCCAGCCTGTAGACCACACAGTCCCCGCT
>CM038725.1:39781611-39789111 GCA_021613375.1 Megaleporinus macrocephalus
CTCTATCCCTCTTTCTTCTCCTCTCTATCCCTCTTTCTTCTCCTCTTATCCCTCTTTCTTCTCCTCTCTATCCCTCTTTCTTCTCCTCTCTATCGCTCTTTCTTCTCCTCTCTATCCCTCTTTCTTCTCCTCTTATCCCTCTTTCTTCTCCTCTCTATCCCTCTTTCTTCTCCTCTCTATCGCTCTTTCTTCTCCTCTTATCCCTCTTTCTTCTCCTCTCTATCCCTCTTTCTTCTCTCTATCCCTCTTTCTTCTCCTCTCTATCCCTCTTTCTTCTCCTCTTATCCCTCTTTCTTCTCCTCTCTATCCCTCTTTCTTCTCCTCTTATCCCTCTTTCTTCTCCTCTCTATCCCTCTTTCTTCTCCTCTCTATCCCCCTTTCTTCTCCTCTCTATCCCTCTTTCTTCTCCTCTCTATCCCTCTTTCTTCTCCTCTTATCCCTCTTTCTTCTCCTCTCTATCCCTCTTTCTACTCCTCTCTATCCCTCTTTCTTCTCCTCTCTATCCCTCTTTCTTCTCCTCTTATCCCTCTTTCTTCTCCTCTCTATCCCTCTTTCTTCTCTCTTATCCCTCTTTCTTCTCCTCTCTATCCCTCTTTCTTCTCCTCTCTATCGCTCTTTCTTCTGACTGTGTGAATGTTTCTGCAGAGAGGAGGAAGAGGCAGAGAAGTGAAGATGGAGAGAACAGACGAAGGGTAAACTTCACTCGCTTTACTTTTCATTAATATTACTATTTCATTTCAGCAGTACTTACATCATCTACAGCAACAATCTGTGGTTCAGTAGTTTACGGTATTGATGATATGTAATTCAGTAGTGATCTGTAGTTTCAGCAGTTTCAGTAGTGATCTGTAATTCAGTAGTGATCAGTAGTTTCAGTAGTGATCAGTAGTTTCAGTAGTGGTCAGTAGTGGTCAGTAGTGATCAGTAGTTTCAGTATTGATCAGTAGTTTCAGTAGTGATCAGTAGTTTCAGTAGTGATCAGTAGTTTCAGTAGTTTCAGTAGTGATCAGTAGTTTCAGTAGTAGTGATCAGTAGTGATCAGTAGTTTCAGTAGTAGTGATCAGTAGTTTCAGTAGTAGTGATCAGTAGTTTCAGTAGTGATCAGTAGTTTCAGTAGTGTTCAGTAGTGTTCAGTAGTGATCAGTAGTTTCAGTAGTTTAAGTAGTGATCAGTAGTTTAAGTAGTGATCAGTAGTTTCAGTAGTGATCAGTAGTTTCAGTAGTGTTCAGTAGTGATCAGTAGTTTCAGTAGTGATCATTAGTGTTCAGTAGTGATCAGTAGTGTTCAGTAGTGATCAGTAGTTTCAGTAGTGATCAGTAGTTTAAGTAGTGATCAGTAGTTTCAGTAGTGTTCAGTAGTGATCAGTAGTTTCAGTAGTGATCAGTAGTTTAAGTAGTGATCAGTAGTTTCAGTAGTGTTCAGTAGTGATCAGTAGTTTCAGTAGTGATCAGTAGTTTCAGTAGTGATCAGTAGTTTCAGTAGTGATCTGTGTGTGTGTTAGGACTGGAAGGAGAAGTACGCGGTGCGGAGTCGGAGCTCTTACTCTGAGCTCAGAGAGAACGACACCAGCGCTGACCACAGGAGAGGTCACAGTGAGTTCAACCTTTTATTCTTTAATAACCCCCACAACACCCCTACAGCACCCCCACAGCACCCCTACAGCACCCCCACAGCACCCCTACAGCACCCCCACAGCACCCCCACAGCACCCCCACAGCACCCCTACAGCACCCCCACAGCACCACCACAGCACCCCCACAGCACCCCTACAGGATCCCCACAGCACCCCTACAGGATCCCCACAGCACCCCTACAGCACCCCCACAGCACCCCCACAGCACCCCCACAGCACCACCACAGCACCCCTACAGCACCCCTACAGCACCCCCACAGCACCCCCACAGCACCCCCACAGCACCACCACAGCACCCCCACAGCACCCCCACAGCACCCCCACAACACCCCTACAGCACCACCACAGCACCCCCACAGCACCCCCACAGCACCACCACAGCACCCCTACAGCACCCCTACAGCACCCCCACAGCACCCCCACAGCACCCCCACAGCACCACCACAGCACCCCTACAGCACCCCCACAGCACCCCTACAGGATCCCCACAGCACCCCTACAGAACCCCACAACACCCCCACAGCACCCCTACAGGACCCCTACAGCACCCCCACAGCACCCCTACAGCACCCCCACAGCACCCCCACAGCTCCCCCACAGCACCCCTACAGGACCCCCACAGCACCCCCACAGCACCCCTACAGCACCCCTACATCACCCCTACAGGACCCCCACAGCACCCCCACAGCACCCCCACAACACCCCTACAGCACCCCTACAGGATCCCTACAGGACCCCCACAGCACCCCTACAGCACCCCCACAACACCCCTACAGCACCCCTACAGGATCCCTACAGGACCCCCACAGCACCCCCACAGAGCAGATACTATTAGGGAGGTGGATCATTCTCAGCACTGCAGTGACACTGACGTGGTGATGGTGTGCTAGTGTGTATTAGTAAGTATTAGTGTGTGTTAGTGTGTATTAGTGTGTGTTAGTGTGTATTAGTGTGTATTAATGTGTGTTTGTTATTGTGTGTTAGTGTGTATTAGTGTGTGTTAGTGTGTATTAGTGTGTATTAATGTGTGTTTGTTATTGTGTGTTAGTGTGTATTAGTGCGTATTATTGTGTATTAGTGTGTGTTAAGTATTATTGTGTGTTATGTATTAGTGTGTGTTAGTGTGTATTAGTGCCTATTATTGTGTGTTAGTGTGTGTTAATGAGTATTATTGTGTGTTTTTATGTATTAGTATGTGTTAGTGTGTATTAGTGTGTTGGTGTGTATTAGTGTCTATTATTGTGTATTACTGTGTGTTAATGAGTATTATTGTGTGTTGTTATGTATTAGTATGTGTTAGTGTGTATTAGAGTGTGTTGGTGTGTATTAGTGCCTATTATTGTGTATTAGTGTGTGTTAATGAGTATTATTGTGTGTTATGTATTAGTGTGTATTAGTAAATGTTGCTGTGTGTGTTAGTGTGTGTTAGTGTGCATTAGTGTGTGTTAGTGTGTGTTGGCGTGTGTTAGTGTGTGTTAGTGTGTATTAATGTGTGTTTGTTATTGTGTGTTAGTGTGTATTATTGTGTATTAGTGTGTGTTAAATATTATTGTGTGTTATGTATTAGTGTGTGTTAGTGTGTCTTAGTGCCTATTATTGTGTATTAGTGTGTGTTAGTGTGTGTTAATAAGTATTATTGTGTGTTGTTATGTGTTAGTGTGTATTAGAGTGTGTTGTGTGTTGGTGTGTATTAGTGCCTATTATTGTGTATTAGTGTGTGTTAATGAGTATTATTGTGTTATATATTAGTGTGTATTATTCTGTGTCAGTGTGTGTTAGTGAATAGTATTGTGTTTTAGTGTGTATTAGTGTGTGTTAATAAAAGTTAATGTGTATTAGTTTGTCTTAGTAAGTATTAGTGTGTGTTAGTGTGTATTCTGTGTTAGTGTGTGCTAGTGAGTGTTAGTGAATATTATATTGTTTTAGTGTACGTTAGTAAAAGTTAGTGTATAATAGTGTGTCTTAGTAAGTGTTAATGTGTGTTAGTGTGTATTATTCTGTTAGTGTGTGCTAGTGAGTGTTAGTGAATATTATATTGTTTTAGTGTGTATTCGTGTGTTAGTAAAAGTTAGAGTATATTAGTGTGTCTTAGTATTAGTGTGTGTTAGTATGTGTTTGGTAGTCTCTATTAGTGTTTGTTAATGAGTATTATTTTGTGTAAGTGTGGATCATTATGCATTACTGTGTGTTAGTATATGTTAGTCAGCATTATAGTGTGTTAGTGTGTCTTAGTAAGTATTAGTGTGTGTTTGTTAGTGTCTATTTGTGTGTTAATGATTATTATTATTTGTTAGTGTGTGTTAGTGTGTATTAGTCTGTGTTAGTGTGTATTTATGTGTCTTAGTAAGTATTTATGTGTTAGTGTGTATTAGTATGTGTTAGTATGCATTATTGTGTGTTAGTGTTTGTTAGTGTGCAATAATGTGTGTGAGTATGTGTTAGTCAGCATTAGTTTGTATTAGTAAGTCTTAAGGAGTCTTAGTGTGTATTAGTGTGTGTTAGTGAGTATTATTGTGTTTTAATGTGTATTAGTGTGTGTTAGTGTGTATAAGTGTGTCTTAGTATTAGTGTGTGTTAGTGTGTATTAGTAAGTGTGTGTTAGTGTCTATTAGTGTTTGTTAATGAATATTATTTTGTGTTAGTGTGGGTTAGTGTGTAAGTGTGTATTAGTGTCTTAGTAAGTATTAGTGTGTATTATTGTGTATTAGTGTGTATTAGTGTGTGTTAGTGAGTGTTAGTGAGTGTTCTTATGTATTAGTGTGGGTTAGTGTAGGTTAGTGTGTATTAGTTTGTTTGAGTGTGTGTTAGTGATTGTTAGTGTGTGTGTGTGTGTGTGTGTGATATGGTATGTATAAAATTGTGTGTGTGTATGATATTGTGTGTGTATGTGTGTATGATATTGTGCGTATGTGTGTATGATATAGTGTGTGTAGGTGTGTATGATATTGTGTGTGGTGTGTGGGTGTGTGTGTGTGTATATATAATATTGTGTGTGTATAATATTGTTTGTGTGTGTATGATATTGTGTGTGTGTGTGTGTATGATATTGTGTGTGTATAATATTGTGTGTGTGTATATTGTGTGTGCGTGTGTGTATAATATTGTGTGTGTGTATGATATTGTGTGTGTGTGTGTATATTGTGTGTGCGTGTGTGTATAATATTGTGTGTGTGAATGATATTGTTTGTGTGTGTGTATAATGTGTGTTTGTGTGTATAATATTGTGTGTGTATGATATTGTTTGTGTATAATTTTGTGTGTGTAAGATATTGTGTGTGTATGTGTGTATGATATTGTGTTTATGTGTGTGTGATATAGTGTGTGTAGGTGTGTATGATATTGTGTGTGTATATACTATTGTGTGTGTGATATTGTGTGTGTATAATATTATGTAATATTGAGTGTATGATATTGTGATATTGTATGTGTGTGTGTATAATATTATGTGTGTGTGTATGATATTGTGTGTGTTTAATATTGTGTGTGTATAATATTGTGTGTGTATGATATTGTGTGTGTATTATATTGTTTGTGTGTGTGTAAATTGTGTGTGCGTGTGTGTATGATATTGTGTGTGTGTGTATAATATTATGTGTGTGTGTGTATGATATTGTGTGTATAATATTGTTTGTGTGTGTGTATATTGTGTGTGCGTGTGTGTAAGATATTGTGTGTGTTTAATATTGTGTGTGTGTGTGTATAATATTGTGTGTGTGTGTATGATATTGTGTGTGTATAATATTGTTTGTGTGTGTGATATTGTGTGTGTATAATATTATGTAATATTGAGTGTATGATATTGTGATATTGTATGTGTGTGTGTATAATATTATGTGCGTGTGTATGATATTGTGTGTGTGTGTATAATATTGTGTGTGTGTGTGTATAATATTGTGTGTGTGTGTATGATATTGTGTGTGAATAATATTGTTTGTGTGTGTGTGTATATTGTGTGTGCGTGTGTGTATGATATTGTGTGTGTTTAATATTGTGTGTGTGTGTGTATAATGTGTGTGTGTGTGTATGATATTGTGTGTGTATAATATTGTTTGTGTGTGTGTATATTGTGTGTGCGTGTGTGTATAGTATTGTGTGTGTGAATGATATTGTTTGTGTGTGTGTTTAATATTGTGTGTATAATAATGTGTGTGTGTGTGTGTTTAATATTGTATGTGTATAATGTGTGTGTGTGTATGATATTGTTTGTGTGTGTGTATAATAATGTGTGTGTGTGTGTGTTTAATATTGTATGTGTATAATATTGTGTGTGTGTGTGTGTATGATATTGTTTGTGTGTGTGTATAATATTATGTGTGTATAATATTGTGTGTGTGTGTGTATGATATTGTGTGTGTATGATATTGTGTGTTTAATATTATGTGTATGTATAATATTGTGTTTGTATGATATTGTTTGTGTGTGTATAATATTGCTTGTGTGTGTATAATATTGTGTGTATGATTTTGTTTTTGTGTGTGTATATAATATTGTGTGTGTATAATATTGTTTGTGTGTGTATGATATTGTGTGTGTGTGTTTAATATTGTGTGTGTGTATAATATTGTGTGTGTGTGTATTGTGTGTGCGTGTGTGTATAATATTGTGTGTGTGTGTGTATGATATTGTGTGTGTATATTGTGTGTGCGTGTGTGTATAATATTGTGTGTATGAATGATATGGTTTGTGTGTGTGTGTGTATAATATTGTGTGTATAATATTGTGTGTGTGTGTGTGTTTAATATTGTATGTGTATAATATTGTGTGTGTATGATATTGTTTGTGTATGTGTATAATAATTTGTGTGTATAATATTGTGTGTGTGTGTGTGATATTGTGTGTGTATATACTTTTGTGTGTGTGATGTGTGTGTATAATATGTAATATTGAGTATGATATTGTGATATTGTACTTGTGTGTGTATAATATTGTGTGTGTGTGTATGATATCGTGTGTGTGTTTAATATTGTGTGTGTATATTGTGTGTGTATGTGTGTGATATTGTGTGTGTGTATATACTATTGTGTGATGTGTGTGTATAATATGTAATATTGAGTATGATATTGTGATATTGTATTTGTGTGTGTATAATATTGTGTGTGTGTGTGTATGATATTGTGTGTGTGTTTAATATTGTGTGTGTGTATATTGTGTGTGCGTGTGTATAATGTGTGTGTGTGTGTGAATGATATTGTTTGTGTGTGTATAATATTGTGTGTGTGTATGATATTGTTTGTGTGTATAATATTGTGTGTGCATAATATTGTGTGTGTATAATATTATGTGTGTGTATGATATTGTGTGTGTGTTTAATATTGTGTGTGTGTATGATATTGTGTGTGTTTAATATTGTGTGTATGTATAATATTGTGTTTGTATGATATTGTTTGTGTGTGTATAATATTGTTTGTGTGTGTGTATAATATTGCGTGTATGATATTGTGTGTGTGTGTGTGTTTAATATTGTGTCTGTATAATATTGTGTGTGTGTGTATAATTTTGTTTGTGTGTGTGTATAGTATTGTGTGTGTATGATATTGTGTGTGTGTTTAATATTGTGTGTATCTATAATATTGTGTGTGTGTATGATATTGTTTGTGTGTGTGTATAATGCTTGTTTATGTGTGTGTATAATATTGTTTGTGTGTGTGTATAATGTTGTGTCTGTATGATATTGTGTGTGTGTTTAATATTGTGTGTGTATGATATTGCGTGTGTGTTTAATATTGTGTGTGTGTGTATAATGTGTATGTGTGTGTATGATATTGTGTGTGTGTGTATGATATTGTGTGTGTTTAATATTGTGTGTGTATGATATTGCGTGTGTGTTTAATATTGTGTGTGTGTAATATTGTGTGTGTATGAAATTG
>CM038725.1:39794111-39841611 GCA_021613375.1 Megaleporinus macrocephalus
GCCTTGACCGGTAGCGGGGGTCCGGCTGGGTCCTCAGCAGCCCCTCTGTGGTCAGTCGGAGAACCTGGAGGGTCTGTGGGATGTTAGTTTGTCTCTGGTTCACTCACCGCTTCTGAAAATACCTCAAATAAACACTTCCAGCTCACCCCTGTTCACTCCTCCTTCAGCAGATCAGACACCACCAACTACATCACCATCACCACCATCACCTACACCTTCAACACCACCACCATTACCATCAACAACACCACCACCACCACCATCACCACCACCACCAACACCACCACCATCAATAATACCTCAAATAAACACTTCCAGCTCACCCCTGTTCACTCCTCCTCCAGCAGATCAGACACCACCAACTACATCACCACCATCACCTACACCTTCAACACCACCAACACCACCACCATTACCATCAACAACACCATCACCACCACCACCATCAACACCACCCCCATCAATAATACCTCAAATAAACACTTCCAGCTCACCCCTGTTCACTCCTCCTTCCGCAGATCAGACACCACCAACTACATCACCATCACCACCATCACCTACACCTTCAACACCACCACCATTACCATCAACAACACCATCACCACCACCATCACCACCACCACCATCAACACCACCACCATCAATAATACCTCAAATAAACACTTCCAGCTCACCCCTGTTCACTCCTCCTTCAGCAGATCAGACACCACCAACTACATCACCATCACCACCATTACCTACACCTTCAACACCACCAACACCACCACCATTACCATCAACAACACCATCACCACCACCACCATCAACACCACCACCATCAATAATACCTCAAATAAACACTTCCAGCTCACCCCTGTTCACTCCTCCTTCAGCAGATCAGACACCACCAACTACATCACCATCACCACCATCACCTACACCTTCAACACCACCAACACCACCACCATTACCATCAACAACACCATCACCACCTCCACCATCAACACCACCCCCATCAATAATACCTCAAATAAACACTTCCAGCTCACCCCTGTTCACTCCTCCTTCAGCAGATCAGACACCACCAACTACATCACCATCACCACCATCACCTACACCTTCAACACCACCACCATTACCATCAACAACACCATCACCACCACCACCATCAACACCACCACCATCAATAATACCTCAAATAAACACTTCCAGCTCACCCCTGTTCACTCCTCCTCCAGCAGATCAGACACCACCAACTACATCACCACCATCACCTACACCTTCAACACCACCAACACCACCACCATTACCATCAACAACACCATCACCACCACCACCATCAACACCACCCCCATCAATAATACCTCAAATAAACACTTCCAGCTCACCCCTGTTCACTCCTCCTTCAGCAGACCAGACACCACCAACTACATCACCATCACCACCATCACCTACACCTTCAACACCACCAACACCACCACCATTACCATCAACAACACCATCACCACCACCACCATCAACACCACCCCCATCAATAATACCTCAAATAAACACTTCCAGCTCACCCCTGTTCACTCCTCCTTCAGCAGATCAGACACCACCAACTACATCACCATCACCACCATCACCTACACCTTCAACACCACCACCATTACCATCAACAACACCACCACCATCAATAATACCTCAAATAAACACTTCCAGCTCACCCCTGTTCACTCCTCCTCCAGCAGATCAGACACCACCAACTACATCACCACCATCACCTACACCTTAAACACCACCAACACCACCACCACCACCATTACCATCAACAACACCATCACCACCTCCACCACCAACACCACCACCATCAATAATACCTCAAATAAACACTTCCAGCTCACCCCTGTTCACTCCTCCTTCAGCAGATCAGACACCACCAACTACATCACCATCACCACCATCACCTACACCTTCAACACCACCAACACCACCACCATTACCATCAACAACAC
The DNA here is from genome assembly GCA_021613375.1 of Megaleporinus macrocephalus. NCBI lineage: Eukaryota > Metazoa > Chordata > Actinopteri > Characiformes > Anostomidae > Megaleporinus > Megaleporinus macrocephalus. The sequence continues at coordinate 39,796,088 of CM038725.1, forward strand.
CACCACCACCACCATCACCACCACCACCATCAACACCACCACCATCAATAATACCTCAAATAAACACTTCCAGCTCACCCCTGTTCACTCCTCCTCCAGCAGATCAGACACCACCAACTACATCACCATCACCACCATCACCTACACCTTCAACACCACCAACACCACCACCATTACCATCAACAACACCATCACCACCTCCACCACCAACACCACCACCATCAATAATACCTCAAATAAACACTTCCAGCTCACCCCTGTTCACTCCTCCTTCAGCAGATCAGACACCACCAACTACATCACCATCACCACCATCACCTACACCTTCAACACCACCAACACCACCACCATTACCATCAACAACACCACCACCACCACCATCACCACCACCACCATCAACACCACCACCATCAATAATACCTCAAATAAACACTTCCAGCTCACCCCTGTTCACTCCTCCTCCAGCAGATCAGACACCACCAACTACATCACCACCATCACCTACACCTTCAACACCACCAACACCACCACCATTACCATCAACAACACCATCATCAACACCACCCCCATCAATAATACCTCAAATAAACACTTCCAGCTCACCCCTGTTCACTCCTCCTTCAGCAGATCAGACACCACCAACTACATCACCATCACCACCATCACCTACACCTTCAACACCACCAACACCACCACCATTACCATCAACAACACCATCACCACCACCACCACCAACACCACCACCATCAATAATACCTCAAATAAACACTTCCAGCTCACCCCTGTTCACTCCTCCTTCAGCAGATCAGACACCACCAACTACATCACCATCACCACCATCACCTACACCTTCAACACCACCAACACCACCACCATTACCATCAACAACACCATCACCACCACCATCAACACCACCACCATCAATAATACCTCAAATAAACACTTCCAGCTCACCCCTGTTCACTCCTCCTTCAGCAGATCAGACACCACCAACTATATCACCATCACCACCATCACCTACACCTTCAACACCACCAACAACACCATTAACACCAACACCAACCTCCATAATGTCTTACACCACACACATCCAAATAACACTGTAACGTAATTAGGGGTATTTATTTAATCCACCAATTCATTAATAGAATAAATTAATTTAGATGAATCTAATTCACTCTTATAAGATATTGCTTTCTGAGGCTGAGGTTGGTTTGAGTTCAGGGATCCACACACTGTATAATACTGAAACACCCAGGCTAGCTTATATACAAACCTTTATTTAGATAAACACATTAAAAGAACGTAGATTCATTAAATAAAAATAAAAAAGAGATAAAGGTGAAAGAAAAGAACCTGGACTAAAAGAAACAGAACTTGTTAGAGATGGAAATATTAATTAATTAGAGAATGGAAATATGAATTAATTAGAGATGGAAATATTAATTAATTAGAGATGGAAATATTAATTAATTAGAGATGGAAATATTAATTAATCAGAAACGGAAATATTAATTAATTAGAGATGGGAATATTAATTAATTAGAGAATGGAAATATGAATTAATTAGAGATGGAAATATTAATTAGAGAATGGAAATATTAATTAATTAGAGATGGAAATATTAATTAATTAGAGATGGAAATATTAATTAACTAGAGATGGAAATATTAATTAGAGAATGGAAATATTAATTAATTAGAGATGGAAATATTAATTAATTAGAGATGAAAATATTAATTAATTAGAAATGGAAATAATTAATTAGAAATGGAAATATTAATTAATCAGAAATGGAAATAATAATTAATTCGAGATGGAAATAGTAATTAATTAGAGATAGAAATATTAATTAGAAATGGAAATATTAATTAATTAGAGATGGAAATATTAATTAATTAGAGATGGAAATATTAATTAATTAGTGGTGGAAATATTCATTAATTAGACAGTGGAAATATTAATTAATTAGAGATGGAAATATTAATTATTAAAGATGGAAATATTAATTAATTAGAAATGGAAATATTAATTAATAAGAGATGGAAATATTAATTAGAGGTGGAAATATTAATTAATTAGAAATGGAAATATTAATTACTAAGAGATGGAAATATTAATTAGAGGTGGAAATATTAATTAGAGATGGAAATATTAATTAATTAGAGATGGAAATATTAATTAATTAGACAATGGAAATATTAATTAATTAGAGATGGAAATATTAATTAATTTGAGATGGAAATATTAATTAATTAGAGATGGAAATATTAATTAATTAGAGATGGAAATATTAATTCATTTGAAATGGAAATATTAATTAATTAGAGATGGAAATATTAATTAATTTGAGATGGAAATATGAATTAATTAGTGGTGAAAATATTAATCAATTAGACAATGGAAATATTAATTAATTAGAGATGGAAATTTTAATTAATTAGAGATGGAAATATTAATTAACTAGAGATGGCAATATTAATTAATTAGAGATGGAAATATTAATTAATTAGAGATGGCAATATTAATTAATTAGAGATGGAAATATTAATTAATTAGAGATGGAAATATGCACTCTGTGAAAATGGCTTCTCTAACAAAGGAAACACTGGGACTGGACCACCACAGAGGTTTGCGTGTGTGTGCTGTACTGCGTTTCAGTCTGTGGGAGGCGGCTTTGTTGGTCTCTTTGGTCTCTTTGGTCTCGCTGGTCTCTTTGGTCTCTTTGGTCTCGCTGGTCTCTTTGGTCTCGCTGGTCTCGCTGGTCTCCTTGGTCTTGCTGGTCTCGCTGGTCTCCTTGGTCTCACTGGTCTCGCTGGTCTCGTTGGTCTCGCTGGTCTCCTTGGTCTCTTTGGTCTCTTTGGTCTCTTTGGTCTCGCTGGTCTCCTTGGTCTCGCTGGTCTCGCTGGTCTCGTTGGTCTCGTTGGTCTCGCTGGTCTCGCTGGTCTCGTTGGTCTCGCTGGTCTCGCTGGTCTCGTTGGTCTCGCTGGTCTCGCTGGTCTCGTTGGTCTCGCTGGTCTCGCTGGTCTCGTTGGTCTCGCTGGTCTTGCTGGTCTACACCTCAGTGGGCATCTCCGCTAGACTGGACTGGAACGCTGGCTGCTTCGCGCGGGTCATGTGGTTCGAGCACCTGGGCTGCAGGGCGACGCGCTGGTTGCCTCGGTGACGGCGGGCCTTGCAGACCTTTACTGCGCACGGGCGGTTTGGTCGCTCCGCGGGCCTCGGTTAGAAGAATGAAGCACGACTCACGTGCGCACGGTGAACCATTCACTGAACGAAACTTAACTGAACTGGAGTGACGGGCTGTGTAGACCATCTCAGCTGATCTTCATTCTCCGTGAAGCTACCGTCTCGTGGAGCTGCTGCAGGTGGACCTCAGTTCAACCCCTGTCGGCTCTCTTGCTGTCGTGGCTTCGAGGTCCCGCGGCTGAAAGCCCCGGATGAAGAGAGAGGTCTGCCTCTGAGGAGGAACTCCTTGGAGATCTTGGAGGTCTTTGTCCAAAATCAAGAGGGAGCGTCTTGAACGAAGAGAAGTTTCTCTCGTTTATAGGGTTCCTGAAGGGGGAGGGGTGACGTGGAGACCCCCCTCTCGTGCATATGCATCACTGGTATTTGTCACATACAGTCATTCACGCAAAGCCGAGCGCATCACATCACTCTATCCTGATTGGCTGAGAGCAAAGCAGGCATCTTTTGAACTTTGAATCTTACATACCAGAGAAGAATCCCGATTCAAACAGAATTAAGAAAAGAAACCGAAGATTCAAACCTGAATAAACATAAAACTCCAATTAAAATCAAGAGTCCTGCGTTCGTCACAGCTGCTGTGAACTCTTAACCTTTTAACTCACCGCTAAGTTCTACCACTTACAACTACAACCAAACTTGTATATGAGAAAAGAAAACATTCTTCTCAGGTTCATTTAGCGCAAATCAAAGAATTTAGCTTGTAGAATCGAAGGTCTTGGAGAGAGAAAGTCTTGGAGAGAGAAGGTTTTGGAAAGAGAAGGTCTTGGAGAGAGAAGGTCTAGGAGAGAGAAGGTCTTGGAGAGGGAAGGTCTTGGAGAATCAAAGGTTTTGGAGAGGGAAGGTTTTGGAGAGGGAAGGTCTTGGAGAGAGAAGGTCTTGGAGAGAGAAGGTCTTGGAGAGAGAAGGTCTTGGAGAATTGAAGGTCTTGGAGAATTGAAGGTCTTGGAGAGAGAAGGTCTTGGAGAGAGAAGGTCTTGGAGAGAGAAGGTCTTGGAGAGGGAAGGTCTTGGAGAATCAAAGGTTTTGGAGAGGGAAGGTTTTGGAGAGGGAAGGTCTTGGAGAGAGAAGGTCTTGGAGAGAGAAGGTCTTGGAGAGGGAAGGTCTTGGAGAGAGAAGGTCTTGGAGAGAGAAGGTCTTGGAGAGGGAAGGTCTTGGAGAGGGAAGGTCTTAGAGAGAGAAGGTCTTGGAGAGGGAAGGTCTTGGAGAATTGAAAGTCTTGGAGAGGGAAGGTCTTAGAGAGAAGGTCTTGGAGAGAGAAGGTCTTGGAGAGGGAAGGTCTTAGAGAGAGAAGGTCTTGGAGAGGGAAGATCTTGGAGAGAGAAGGTCTTGGAGAGGGAAGGTCTTGGAGAGGGAAGGTCTTGGAGAGAGAAGGTCTTGGAGAGAGAAGGTCTTGGAGAGAGAAGGTCTTGGAGATGGAAGATCTTGGAGAATCGAAGGTCTTGGAGAGAGAAGGTCTTGGAGAATTGAAGGTCTTGGAGAATTGAAGGTCTTGGAGAGAGAAGGTCTTGGAGAGAGAAGGTCTTGGAGAGAGAAGGTCTTGGAGAATTGAAGGTCTTGGAGAGAGAAGGTCTTGGAGAATCGAAGGTCTTGGAGAATCAAAGGGCTTGGAGAGAGAAGGTCTTGGAGAATCGAAGGTCTTGGAGAAAGAAGGTCTTGGAGAAAGAAGGTCTTGGAGAAAGAAGGTCTTGGAGAGAGAAGGTCTTGGAGAGGGAAGGTCTTGGAGAGAGAAGGTCTTGGAGAGAGAAGGTCTTGGAGAGGGAAGGTCTTGGAGAATTGAAGGTCTTGGAGAGAGAAGGTCTTGGAGAATCGAAGGTCTTGGAGAATTGAAGGTCTTGGAGAGAGAAGGTCTTGGAGAGAGAAGGTCTTGGAGAATTGAAGGTCTTGGAGAGAGAAGGTCTTGGAGAGAGAAGGTCTTGGAGAATTGAAGGTCTTGGAGAGAGAAGGTCTTGGAGAGAGAAGGTCTTGGAGAGGGACGGTCTTGGAGAATTGAAGGTCTTGGAGAGAGAAGGTCTTGGAGAATTGAAGGTCTTGGAGAGAGAAGGTCTTGGAGAGAGAAGGTCTTGGAGAGGGACGGTCTTGGAGAATTGAAGGTCTTGGAGAGAGAAGGTCTTGGAGAATCAAAGGTCTTGGAGAATCAAAGGGCTTGGAGAGAGAAGGTCTTGGAGAATTGAAGGTCTTGGAGAAAGAAGGTCTTGGAGAAAAAAGGTCTTGGAGAGAGAAGGTCTTGGAGAGAGAAGGTCTTGGAGAGGGAAGGTCTTGGAGAATCGAAGGTCCTGAAGAGAGAAGATCTTGGAGAGAGAAGGTCTTGGAGAGAGAAGGTCTTGGAGAGAGAAGGTCTTGGAGAGGGAAGGTCTTGGAGAATCGAAGGTCTTGAAGAGAGAAGATCTTGGAGAGAGAAGGTCTTGGAGAGAGAAGGTCTTGGAGAGAGAAGGTCTTGGAGAGAGAAGGTCTTGGAGAATTGAAGGTCTTGGAGAGAGAAGGTCTTGGAGAGAGAAGGTCTTGGAGAATCAAAGGGCTTGGAGAGAGAAGGTCTTGGAGAATCGAAGGTCTTGGAGAGAGAAGGTCTTGGAGAGAGAAGGTCTTGGAGAGGGAAGGTCTTGGAGAATTGAAGGTCTTGGAGAGAGAAGGTCTTGGAGAATCGAAGGTCTTGGAGAATCAAAGGGCTTGGAGAGAGAAGGTCTTGGAGAATTGAAGGTCTTGGAGAAAGAAGGTCTTGGAGAAAAAAGGTCTTGGAGAGAGAAGGTCTTGGAGAGAGAAGGTCTTGGAGAGGGAAGGTCTTGGAGAATCGAAGGTCTTGAAGAGAGAAGATCTTGGAGAATCGAAGGTCTTGAAGAGAGAAGATCTTGGAGAGAGAAGGTCTTGGAGAATTGAAGGTCTTGGAGAATTGAAGGTCTTGAAGAGAGAAGGTCTTGGAGAGAGAAGGTCTTGGAGAGAGAAGGTCTTGGAGAGAGAAGGTCTTGGAGAATTGAAGGTCTTGGAGAGAGAAGGTCTTGGAGAGAGAAGGTCTTGGAGAGAGAAGGTCTTGGAGAATTGAAGGTCTTGGAGAGAGAAGGTCTTGGAGAGAGAAGGTCTTGGAAAGAGAAGGTCTTGGAGAATTGAAGGTCTTGGAGACAGAAGGAAGAACCTCGAACAGACACAAAGATACACAGGAGTAACATTAATAACAGTTTAGTTAACTATCGCTACTGAAAGAGTCTATAAGGTTCTCCTAAACTGGTCAGAACTCTCAGGTCCATGTGGTGGAATTAAACTCTGTGAGCTTCTTTTGTCTCTGCTAAGTTGGTGTCAGCAAAAGTTTGAGGTCCTTCAGAGGCTGAGAGGCTGTTTCTCATCTGGAAAGCCACCACAGACCCCTGGCCCAGGTGCTCAGCCCAGGATGTGGTTGGGGGTTGTGAATTCCTTCGTGTCATAAAACCAGTCACCAGATCTTCCTAGGACTGCAATGGAGAACAGTTTGTATCGATTGCGTGGTGTGAGTGAAGGATTCATCCAGTCACAAAGATCTGTCCTTGTTAAGGAATGTCCCAAAATGTTCCATCATCTCAACACTGTTCATCTGGACTGGTTTTCTTCACTCAGGGGCTGCTGGTCTGTAGACCTCAGAACTGACCCTTTAGTCAAATCACACAATCAGTACAGAAGATTCATGACTTGAATACGCTACAACACAATTACACCACCAACACCACCAACACCATCACCACCAACACCATCACCATCACCACCATCACCATCACCACCATCATCACCAACACCATCACCACCAACACCATCACCACCAACACCACCAACACCATCAACATCACCACCAACACCACCATCACCACCAACACCATCAACATCATCACCAACACCACCAACACCATCAACATCACCAACACCACCAACACCATCAACACCATCACCACCACCATCACCATCATCACCAACACCACCAACACCATCACCACCAACACCATCAACATCATCACCATCATCACCATCATCACCATCACCACCAACACCATCAACACCACCACCATAATCACCATCACCACCAACACCATCAACATCATCATCATCACCACCAACTCCACCACCATCACCACCAACACCATCAACATCATCAACATCACCACCAACACCATCACCATCACCACCATCACCACCATCACCATCACCACCACCACCATCATCACCAACACCATCACCACCAACACCATCAACATCATCATCATCACCACCAACACCATCAACACCACCACCATCATCATCACCACCAACACCACCACCATCACCACCATCAACTTCACCACCAACACCATTAACATCATCACCAACACCAGCAACACCATCAACATCACCAACACCACCAACACCATCAACACCAACATCACCATCACCACCATCACCACCAACACCATCAACATCATCACCATCAACACCATCACCATCATCACCATCACCACCAACACCATCAACACCACCACCATAATCACCATCATCACCATCACCACCAACACCATCAACACCACCACCATAATCACCATGACCAGCAACACCATCAACATCATCATCATCATCACCACCAACACCACCACCATCATCACCATCACCACCAACACCATCAACATCATCATCACCACCAACACCATCACCACCAACACCATCACCACCATCACCAACACCATCAACACCATCACCACCAACACCATCAACATCATCACCACCAACACCATCACCATCATCAACACCAACACCATCAACACCACCACCATCATCAACACCATCACCATCATCACCACCAACACCATCAACACCACCACCATCATCACCATCACCACCATCAACATCATCACCACCAACACCATCACCACCAACACGATCATCATCACCACCAACACCATCAACACCACCACCATCATCACCATCACCACCAACACCATCATCAACATCATCATCATCACCACCAACACCATCAACACCACCATCATCACCATCACCACCAACACCATCAACATCATCACCATCATCACTACCAAAAACATCACCACCATCACCACCACCATTATCACCAACACCATCACCACCAACACCATCACCATCATCAACACCATCACCACCACCATCACCACCAACACCATCAACATCATCACCACCAACACCATCACCATCATCAACACCATCATCACCATCATCACCACCAACACCATCACCACCAACACCATCACCATCATCACCACCAACACCATCACCAGCAACACCATCAACACCATCATCACCAACACCACCACCACTAATACCATCACCTACACCACCATCACCGCCACAACTACCACTAATACCATCACCTACACCACCACCACCACTACCACAAATACCATCACCACCATCACCAACAACACCACCAACACCATCAACATCATCACAAACACCACCACCACTAATACCATCACCACCAACACCATCATCATCACCACCACCACCACCACCACTAATACCATCACCTACACCACCATCACCACAAACACCATTAACATAATCACCAACACCACCACCACTAATACCATCACCACCAACACCATCAACATCATCATCATCACCACCAACACCATCAACACCACCACCATCATCATCACCACCACCAACACCACCACCATCACCACCATCAACATCACCACCAACACCATCAACATCATCACCAACACCACCAACACATCAACATCACCAACACCACCAACACCATCAACACCATCACCATCACCACCAACATCATCACCATCATCACCAACACCACCAACACCATCACCACCATCACCACCAACATCATCACCATCAACACCATCACCATCATCACCATCACCACCAACACCATCAACACCACCACCATAATCACCATCACCAGCAACACCATCAACATCATCATCATCACCACCAACACCACCACCATCATCACCATCACCACCAACACCATCAACATCATCATCATCACCACCAACACCATCACCACCAACACCATCACCACCATCACAAACACCATCAACACCATCACCACCAACACCATCAACATCATCAACATCATCACCACCAACACCATCACCATCATCAACACCAACACCATCAACACCACCACCATCATCAACACCATCACCATCACCACCACCATCACCATCATCACCAACACCACCAACACCATCACCACCAACACCATCAACATCATCACCATCAACACCATCACCATCATCACCATCACCACCAACACCATCAACACCACCACCATAATCACCATCACCACCAACATCATCATCATCACCACCAACTCCACCACCATCACCACCATCACCACCAACACCATCAACATCATCAACATCACCACCATCACCATCACCACCATCACCACCATCACCATCACCACCACCACCATCATCACCAACACCATCACCACCAACACCATCATCATCATCACCACCAACACCATCAACACCACCACCATCATCATCACCACCAACACCACCACCATCACCACCATCAACATCACCACCAACACCATTAACATCATCACCAACACCAGCAACACCATCAACATCACCAACACCACCAACACCATCAACACCAACATCATCACCATCATCACCAACACCATCACCACCATCACCACCAACACCATCAACATCATCACCATCAACACCATCACCATCATCACCATCACCACCAACACCATCAACACCACCACCATAATCACCATCACCATCATCACCATCACCACCAACACCATCAACACCACCACCATAATCACCATCACCAGCAACACCATCAACATCATCATCATTACCACCAACACCACCACCATCACCATCACCACCAACACCATCAACATCATCATCACCACCAACACCATCACCACCAACACCATCACCACCATCACCAACACCATCAACACCATCACCACCAACACCATCAACATCATCACCACCAACACCATCACCATCATCAACACCAACACCATCAACACCACCACCATCATCACCATCATCACCACCAACACCATCAACACCACCACCATCATCACCATCACCACCATCAACATCATCACCACCAACACCATCACCACCAACACCATCACCACCAACACGATCATCATCACCACCAACACCATCAACACCACCACCATCATCACCATCACCACCAACACCATCATCAACATCATCATCATCACCACCAACACCATCAACAACACCACCATCATCACCATCACCACCAACACCATCAACATCATCATCATCATCACCACCACCAACACCACCACCATCATCACCATCACCACCAACACCATCAACATCATCATCATCACCGCCAACACCATCACCACCAACACCATCACCACCATCACAAACACCATCAACACCATCACCACCAACACCATCAACACCACCACCATCATCACCATCATCACCACCATCACCATCATCACCACCAACACCATCAACACCACCACCATCATCACCATCACCACCATCAACATCATCACCACCAACACCATCACCACCAACACGATCATCATCACCACCAACACCATCAACACCACCACCATCATCACCATCACCACCAACACCATCATCAACATCATCATCATCACCACCAACACCATCAACATCATCACCATCATCACTACCAACACCATCACCACCATCACCACCACCATTATCACCAACACCATCACCACCAACACCATCACCACCACCATCACCACCAACACCATCACACCATCATCACCAAACCATCAACCTATCACCATCATCATCAACACCATCATCACCACCAACACAATACCATCACCTACACCACCATCACTGCCACAACTACCACTAATACCATCACCTACACCACCAGCACCGCCACACTACCACTAATACCAGCACCTACACCACCACCACCACTGACCACAAATACCATCACACCATCACCAACAACACCACCAACACCATCAACATTCATCACAAACACCACCACCACTAATACCATCACCACCAACACCATCATCATCACCACCACCACCACTAATACCATCACCTACACCACCATCACCACAAACACCATTAACATAATCACCAACACCACCACCACTAATACCATCACCACCATCACCAACAACACCATCACCAGCACCACCATCACCACCAACACCACCACCACTAATACCATCACCTACACCACCATCACCACAAACACCATTAACATAATCACCAACACCACCACCACTAATACCATCACCAACACCACCACCAACACGTCACCATCATCACCAACACCACCACCACTAATACCATCACCACCATCACCAACAACACCACTAACACCACCACCACTACCACTAATACCATCACCTACACCACCATCACCACCAACACCATCAACACCATCACCATCATCACCAACACCACCACCACTAATACCATCACCTACACCACCATCACCACCAACACCATCAACACCATCACCAACACCACCAACACTAATACCATCACCTAAACCACCATCACCGCCACAACTACCACTAATACCATCACCTACACCACCAACACCATCACCTTCATCACCCCCACCACCACTAATACCATCACCTACACCACCAACACCATCATCACCAACACCACCACCACTAATACCATCACCACCAACACCATCACCATCATCACCACCACCACCACCACTAATACGATCACCTACACCACCATCACCACCAACAACATCAACACCATCACCAACACCATTAACACCACCACCACCACTAATACCATCACCTACACCACCATCACCACCAACACCATCAACACCACCACCACTACAACTAATACCATCACCTACACCACCACTACCACTAATACCATCACCTACACCACCACTACCATTAATACCATCACCACCACCACCACCACCACTAATACCATCACCTGCACCACCACCACTACTACTAAAACCATCACCTACACCATCAACACCACCACCGTTACCACTAATACCATCACCACCAACACCATCAACACCAACACTATTAACACCACCACCACTACCACTAATACCATCACCTACACCACCATCACAACCAACACCATCAACACCACCACCACCACCACTACCACTAATACCATCACCTACACCACCATCACCGCCACCACCACCACTAATACCATCACCTACACCACCATCACCGCCACCACTACCACTAATGTCATCACCTACACCACCACCACCACTACCACTAATACCATCACCTACACCACCATCACCACCAACACCATCAACACCATCACCTTCAACACCTACACCACCACCACCGCTACCACGAATACAATCACCTACACCACCACCACCACTACCACTAATACCATCACCTACACCACCATCACCGCCATCACTACCACTAATACCATCACGTACACCACCATCACCACCACCACTACCACTAATACCATCTCCTACACCACCATCACCACCAACACCATCAACACCACCATCACCACCAACACCATCAACACCATCACCGTAATGTCTTACATCACAAACATCCAAATCATTAATCTATAAACAAAACAAATCATTAATCTACAAACAAATCATTAATCTACAAACAAACAAATCATTAATCTACAACCAATACAAATCATTAATCTACAGACAAAACAAATGATTAATCTACAAACAAATCATTAATCTACAAACAATTCAAATAATTAATCTACAAACAAATCAAATTATTAATCTACAATCAAATAATTAATTACAAACCAATCAAATTATTAATCTACAATCAAATCATTAATCTACAAACAAAACAAATCATTAATCTACAAACAATACAAATCATTAAACTACAAACAAAACAAATGATTAATCTACAAACAAAACAATTCAATAATCTACAAACAAATCAAATCATTAATCTACAAATGAAACAAATCATTAATCTACAAACAAAACAAATGATTAATCTACAAACAAAACAAATGAATAATCTACAAACAAATCAAATCATTAATCTACAAACAAATAAAATCATTTATCTACAAATGAAACAAATCATTAATCTACAAACGAAACAAATGATTAATCTACAAACAAATCAAATCATTAATCTACAAACAAATAGAATCATTAATCTACAAATGAAACAAATCATTAATCTACAAACAAAACAAATGATTAATCTACAAACAAAACAAATGAATAATCTACAAACAAATCAAATCATTAATCTACAAATAAATAAAATCATTAATCTACAAACAAAACAAATGATTAATCTACAAACAAATCAAATCATTAATCTACAAACAAAACAAATGATTAATCTACAAATGAAACAAATCATTAATCTACAAATGAAACAAATGATTAATCTACAAACAAAACATGATTAATCTACCAACAAATAAAATCATTAATCTATAAACAAAACAAATGATTAATCTACAAACAAATGATTAATCTACAAACAAAACAAATGATTAATCTACAAACAAATCATTCATCTACAAACAAAACAAATCATTAATCTACAACCAATACAACTCATTAATCTACAGACAAAACAAATGATTAATCTACAAACAAATCATTAATCTACAAACAAAACAAATCATTAATCTACAAACAAATCAAATCATTATTTTACAAACAAAACAAATCATGAATCTACAAACAATTCAAATAATTAATCTACAAACAAATCAAATTATTAATCTACAATCAAATAATTAATCTACAAACAAATCAAATCATTAATCTACAATCAAATCATTAATCTACAACCAAAACAAATCATTAATCTACAAACAATACAAATCATTAAACTACAAACAAAACAAATGATTAATCTACAAACAAAACAATTGAATAATCTACAAACAAATCAAATCATTAATCTACAAACAAAACAAATCATTAATCTACAAATGAAACAAATCATTAATCAACAAACAAAACAAATGATTAATCTACAAACAAATCAAATCATTAATCTACAAACAAATCAAATCATTAATCTACAAATGAAACAAATCATTAATCTACAAACAAAATAAATGATTAATCTACAAACAAAACAAATGAATAATCTACAAACAAATCAAATCATTAATCTACAAACAAATAAAATCATTAATCTACAAAAAAAACAAATGATTAACCTACAAATGAAACAAATCATTAATCTACAAATGAAACAAATCATTAATCTACAAACAAAACAAATGATTAATCTACCAACAAATAAAATCATTAATCTATAAACAAAACAAATGACTAATCTACAAACAAATCATTAATCTACAAACAAATCATTAATCTACAAACAAAACAAATGATTAATCTACCAACAAATAAAATCATTAATCTATAAACAAAACAAATGATTAATCTACAAACAAATGATTAATCTACAAACAAAACAAATGATTAATCTACCAACAAATAAAATCATTAATCTATAAACAAAACAAATGATTCATCTACAAACAAAACAAATGATTCATCTACAAACAAAACAAATGATTAATCTACAAATGAAACAAATCATTAATCTAGAAATGAAACAAATGATTAATCTACCAACAAATAAAATCATTAATCTATAAATGAAACAAATCATTAATCTACAAATGAAACAAATGATTAATTTACCAACAAATAAAATCATTAATCTATAAACAAAACAAATGATTAATCTACAAACAAATGATTAATCTACGAACAAAACAAATGATTATTCTACAAACAAATCATTAATCTACAAACAAAAGAAATCATTAATCTACAAACAAAAGAAATCATTAATCTACAAACAAAAGAAATCATTAATCTACAAACAAAAGAAATCATTAATCTACAAACAAAACAAATCATTAATCTACAAACAAAAGAAATCATTAATCTACAAACAAAAGAAATCATTAATCTACAAGCAAAACAAACCATTAATCTACAAACAAAAGAAATAATTAATCTACAAACAAAACACATCATTAATCTATAAACAAAACAAATCATTAATCTACAAACAAAAGAAATCATTAATCCATAAACAAAAGAAATCATTAATATACAAACAAAAGAAATCATTAATCTACAAACAAAAGAAATCATTAATCTATAAACAAAAGAAATCATTAATCTACAAACAAAAGAAATAATCTATAAACAAAAGAAATAATTAATCTACAAACAAAAGAAATAATTAATCTACAAAAAAAAGAAATCATTAATCTACAAATAAAATAAATCATTAATCTACAAAGAAAAGAAATCATTAATCTACAAATAATATAAATCGTTAATCTATAAACAAAAGAAATCATTAATCTACAAACAAAAGAAATCATTAATCTACAAACAAAACACATCATTAATCTATAAACAAAAGAAATCATTAATCTACAAACAAAAGAAATCATTAATCTACAAACAAAACATCATTAATCTACAAACAAAACAAATCATTAATCTACAAACAAAACAAATCATTAATCTACAAGCAAAACAAATCATTAATCTACAAACAAAACAAATCATTAATCTACAAACAAATCATTAATCTACGAACAAAACAAATCATTAATCTACAAACAAAATAAATCATTAATCTACAAACAAATCATTAATCTACAAACAAGACAAATCATTAATCTACAAACAAATGATTAATCTATAAACAAAACAAATCATTAATCTACAAACAAAACATTAATCTACAAACAAAACAAATCATTAATCTACAAACAAAACAAATCATTAATCTACAAACAAAACAAATCATTAATCTATAAACAAAACAAATCATTAATCTACAAACAAAAGAAATCATTAATCTACAAACAAAACATCATTAATCTACAAACAAAACAAATCATTAATCTACAAACAAATGATTAATCTACAAGCAAAACAAATCATTAATCTACAAACAAATCATTAATCTACAAACAAATCATTAATCTATAAACAAAACATATCATTAATCTACAAACAAATGATTAATCTATAAACAAAACAAATCATTAATCTACAAACAAAACATTAATCTACAAACAAAACAAATCATTAATCTACAAACAAAACAAATCATTAATCTACAAACAAAAGAAATAATTAATAAAAACACCACCATCACCACCAATAAAAACACCACCACTACCAGTAATACCATAACCAACACCACCAATAAAAACACCAACACCACCACCAACACCACCATCACCACCACCAACACCACCACCATCACCAACACCACCAATAAAAACACCACCACCAACACCACCATCACCACCACCAACACCACCAATACCAGTAATACCATAACCAACACAACTCCATCAATGCCACCACCACCAACAGCACCATCACCAACACACCAACAAAAACACCACCACCACCAACAGCACCATCACCAACACCACCAATAAAAACACCACCACCACCATCAAAACCACCACCAACACCACCATCACCACCACCATCACCACCAACACCACCACCACCACCATCACCAACACCATCAAAACCACCACCAACACCACCACCACCAACATCATCAACATCACCATCACCACCAAAACCACCATCACCACCACCAACACCACCAATAAAAACACCACCACTGACACGACCACTACCAGTAATACCATAGCCAACACCACCAATAAAGACACCACCATCAACACCACCATCACCACCACCAACACCACCATCACCAACACCACCACTACCATTAATACCATCACCAACACCACCAATAAAAACACCACCACCATCACCAACACCACCAATGAAAACACAACCACCACCATCACCAACACAACACACCAACAAAAACACCACCACCACCAACAGCACCATCACCAACACCACCAACAAAAACACCAACACCACCATCACCAACACCATCACCACCAACAACACCACCAACAAAAACACCACCACCACCACCACCAACACCATCACCAACACAACCAACAAAAACACCAACACCACCACCAACAAAAACACCACCATCACCAACACCACCACCACCAACAACACCACCAACAAAAACACCAACACCACCATCACCAACACCACCAACAAAAACACCAACACCACCATTACCAACACCACCACCAACAAAAACACCAACACCACCATCACCAACACCAACACCACCAAAAACACCACCATCAACAACACCAAGACTATCACCAACACCACCAACAAAAACACCACCATCACCAACAAAAACACCAACACCACCATCACCAACACCACCACCAACAAAAACACCAACACCACCATCACCAACACCACCAACAAAAACACCAACACCACCATCACCAACACTCTCTGTATCTCTCTCTGTATCTCTCTGTGTCTCTCTCTGTGTCTCTCTCTGTATCTCTCTCTCTGTATCTCTCTCTGTATCTCTCTGTGTCTCTCTCTGTATCTCTCTCTGTGTCTCTCTCTGTATCTCTCTCTGTATCTCTCTCCGTGTCTCTCTCTGTGTTTCTCTTTGTATCTCTCTCTGTATCTCTCTCTCTGTATCTCTCTCTGTATCTCTCTCTGTATCTCTCTCTGTGTCTCTCTCTGTATCTCTCTCTGTATCTCTCTCTGTATCTCTCTGTGTCTCTCTCTGTATCTCTCTCTGTGTCTCTCTCTGTATCTCTCTCTGTATCTCTCTCTGTATCTCTCTCTGTATCTCTCTCTGTATCTCTCTCTGTGTCTCTCTCTGTATCTCTCTCTGTATCTCTCTCTGTGTCTCTCTCTGTGTCTCTCTCTGTATCTCTCTCTGTATCTCTCTCTCTGTATCTCTCTCTGTATCTCTCTCTGTATCTCTCTCTGTGTCTCTCTGTATCTCTCTCTGTATCTCTCTCTGTGTCTCTCTCTGTGTCTCTCTCTGTATCTCTCTCTCTGTATCTCTCTCTGTATCTCTCTCTGTGTCTCTCTCTGTATCTCTCTCTGTATCTCTCTCTCTGTGTCTCTCTCTGTATCTCTCTCTGTGTCTCTCTCTGTGTCTCTCTCTGTATCTCTCTCTGTGTCTCTCTCTGTATCTCTCTCTGTATCTCTCTCTGTATCTCTCTCTGTATCTCTCTCTGTCTCTCTCTGTGTCTCTCTCTGTATCTCTCTCTGTATCTCTCTCTGTGTCTCTCTCTGTGTTTCTCTTTGTATCTCTCTCTGTATCTCTCTCTGTATCTCTCTCTGTATCTCTCTCTCTCTCTCTCTGTATCTCTCTCTGTATCTCTCTGTATCTCTCTCTCTGTATCTCTCTCTGTATCTCTCTGTATCTCTCTCTCTGTATCTCTCTCTGTATCTCTCTCTGTATCTCTCTCTCTCTCTCTCTGTATCTCTCTCTGTATCTCTCTGTATCTCTCTCTCTGTATCTCTCTCTGTATCTCTCTGTATCTCTCTCTCTGTATCTCTCTCTCTCTGTATCTCTCTCTCTGTATCTCTCTCTGTATCTCTCTCTCTCTGTATCTCTCTCTCTGTATCTCTCTCTGTATCTCTCTCTGTGTCTCTCTCTGTATCTCTCTCTGTATCTCTCTCTGTATCTCTCTCTCTGTATCTCTCTGTATCTCTCTCTGTATCTCTCTCTCTGTATCTCTCTCTGTATCTCTCTCTGTATCTCTCTCTCTCTGTATCTCTCTCTCTGTATCTCTCTCTGTATCTCTCTCTCTCTGTATCTCTCTCTGTATCTCTCTCTCTCTGTATCTCTCTCTGTGTCTCTCTCTCTCTCTCTGTATCTCTCTCTCTCTGTATCTCTCTCTCTCTGTATCTCTCTCTGTATCTCTCTGTATCTCTCTCTGTATCTCTCTGTATCTCTCTCTCTCTGTATCTCTCTCTGTATCTCTCTCTGTATCTCTCTCTCTCTGTATCTCTCTCTCTCTGTATCTCTCTCTCTCTGTATCTCTCTCTCTCTGTATCTCTCTCTCTCTGTATCTCTCTCTCTCTGTATCTCTCTCTCTCTGTATCTCTCTCTCTCTGTATCTCAATTCAATTCAATTCAATGTAGCTTTATTAGCATGACTGTAAGGTACAGTGTTGCCAAAGCATTTAAAAAAAAAACAAAAAAAAACAAAAAAACAACAACAACAATGATGTGAACAGCAGACACAATAACAACAACATTTAGAATTTGTTTAACAATTAACAGAAAGAATAATTATGATTAATCTACTAATTAACTAATTATCAAAAATTCTAACTCTGTAATAATCACTTTCTGTGATTACTAAGGTGGGGGTCCCCAAGGGGTATTGTGTTCAGGGGTTGTTACCCACTGTCCCTTAGGCTGTGACATGTGGTTACGTATTTAGCAGCGAGGGGGGCGGTGTGCCCCCCCCCCAGTGCGATTCGTAATTTTTCTATTTGTGTTAATTTTTCGAAGTTTAGGATCTGATTTTTAAATCTGCTCAGGAACGTTTCTCTCGTTTCTCTGAGTCTCTATCTCGACCTCACCTGTCCTGCAGTGACCACACAGCCTCTCCCCCCTGGACAGCCAGGACTGTGTATACCTGCCCCTCTCTATGGCCAGGACTGTTTATACCTGCCCCTCTCTATGGCCAGGCTGTGTATACCTGCCCCTCTCTATGGCCAGGCTGTGTATACCTGCCCCTCTCTATGTCCAGGCTGTGTATACCTGCCCTCTCTATGTCCAGGCTGTGTATACTGCCCCTCTCTATGTCCAGGCTGTGTATACCTGCCCCTCTCTATGTCCAGGCTGTGTATACCTGCCCCTCTCTATGTCCAGGCTGTGTATACCTGCCCCTCTCTATGTCCAGGCTGTGTATACCTGCCCCTCTCTATGTCCAGGCTGTGTATACCTGCCCCTCTCTATGTCCAGGCTGTGTATACCTGCCCCTCTCTATGTCCAGGCTGTTTATACCTGCCCCTCTCTATGGCCAGGCTGTGTATACCTGCCCCTCTCTATGGCCAGGCTGTGTATACCTGCCCCTCTCTATGTCCAGGCTGTGTATACCTGCCCCTCTCTATGGCCAGGACTGTTTATACCTGCCCCTCTCTATGACCAGGCTGTGTATACCTGCCCCTCTCCATGGCCAGGACTGTTTATACCTTCCCCTCTCTATGGCCAGTACTGTTTATACCTGCCCCTCTCTATGTCCAGGCTGTTTATACCTGCCCCTCTCTATGTCCAGGCTGTGTATACCTGCCCCTCTCTATGTCCAGGCTGTGTATACCTGCCCCTCTCTATGGCCAGGCTGTGTATACCTGCCCCTCTCTATGGCCAGGCTGTGTATACCTGCCCCTCTCTATGTCCAGGCTGTGTATACCTGCCCCTCTCTATGGCCAGGCTGTGTATACCTGCCCCTCTCTATGTCCAGGCTGTGTATACCTGCCCCTCTCTATGGCCAGGACTGTTTATACCTGCCCCTCTCTATGTCCAGACTGTGTATACCTGCCCCTCTCTATGGTCAGGCTGTGTATACCTGCCCCTCTCTATGGCCAGGACTGTTTATACCTGCCCCTCTCTATGGCCAGGCTGTGTATACCTGCCCCTCTCTATGGCCAGGCTGTGTATACCTGCCCCTCTCTATGGCCAGGCTGTGTATACCTGCCCCTCTCTATGGCCAGGACTGTTTATACCTGCCCCTCTCTATGGCCAGGCTGTGTATACCTGCCCCTCTCTATGGCCAGGACTGTTTATACCTGCCCCTCTCTATGGCCAGGACTGTTTATACCTGCCCCTCTCTATGGCCAGGACTGTTTATACCTGCCCCTCTCTATGACCAGGCTGTGTATACCTGCCCCTCTCTATGGCCAGGACTGTTTATACCTGCCCCTCTCTATGTCCAGGACTGTTTATACCTGCCCCTCTCTATGGCCAGGACTGTTTATACCTGCCCCTCTCTATGTCCAGGACTGTTTATACCTGCCCCTCTCTATGTCCAGGACTGTTTATACCTGCCCCTCTCTATGGCCAGACTGTTTATACCTGCCCCTCTCTATGTCCAGGACTGTTTATACCTGCCCCTCTCTATGTCCAGGACTGTTTATACCTGCCCCTCTCTATGGCCAGGCTGTGGTCACTGAGTCTGTACTTGGTCAGGATGTGTCTCTGCTTTGTATCCCTGACAGTCCAGAGATACTCTTCTAATTTATACTCTGTTTTTAGGGCCCGATAGCATTTCAGCTTGTTTTGAGTTTGAATTTCTTTCTGCCAATGTTCCAGATACTGTGTCTGACTGTGTTTGGTGATGTGTCTGATGTTCCAGATACTGTGTCTGACTGTGTTTGGTGATGTGTCTGATGTTCCAGATACTGTGTCTGACTGTGTTTGGTGATGTGTCTGATGTTCCAGATACTGTGTCTGACTGTGTTTGGTGATGTGTCTGATGTTCCAGATACTGTGTCTGACTGTGTTTGGTGATGTGTCTGATGTTCCAGATACTGTGTCTGACTGTGTTTGGTGATGTGTCTGATGTTCCAGATACTGTGTCTGACTGTGTTTGGTGATGTGTCTGATGTTCCAGATACTGTGTCTGACTGTGTTTGGTGATGTGTCTGATGTTCCAGATACTGTGTCTGACTGTGTTTGGTGATGTGTCTGATGTTCCAGATACTGTGTTTGGTGATGTGTCTGATGTTCCAGATACTGTGTCTGACTGTGTTTGGTGATGTGTCTGATGTTCCAGATACTGTGTCTGACTGTGTTTGGTGATGTGTCTGATGTTCCAGATACTGTGTCTGACTGTGTTTGGTGATGTGTCTGATGTTCCAGGTACTGTGTCTGACTGTGTTTGGTGATGTGTCTGATGTTCCAGATACTGTGTCTGACTGTGTTTGGTGATGTGCCTGATGTTCCAGATACTGGTCCTGACTGTGTTTGGTGATGTGTCTGATGTTCCAGATACTGTGTCTGACATGTGTTTGGTGATGTGTCTGATTTTCCAGATACTGTGTCTGACTGTGTTTGGTGATGTGTGCCTGATGTTCCAGATACTGTGTCTGACTGTGTTTGGTGATGTGCCTGATGTTCCAGATACTGTGTCTGACTGTGTTTGGTGATGTGCCTGATGTTCCAGATACTGTGTCTGACTGTTTTTGATGATGTGTCTGATGTTCCAGATACTGTGTCTGACTATGTTTGGTGATGTGTCTGATGTTCCAGATACTGTGTCTGACTGTGTTTGGTGATGTGTCTGATGTTCCAGATACTGTGTCTGACTGTGTTTGGTGATGTGTCTGATGTTCCAGATACTGTGTCTGACTGTGTTTGGTGATGTGTCTGATGTTCCAGATACTGTGTTTGGTGATGTGTCTGATGTTCCAGATACTGTGTCTGACTGTGTTTGGTGATGTGTCTGATGTTCCAGATACTGTGTCTGACTGTGTTTGGTGATTTGTCTGATGTTCCAGATACTGTGTCTGACTGTGTTTGGTGATGTGTCTGATGTTCCAGATACTGTGTCTGACTGTGTTTGGTGATGTGTCTGATGTTCCAGATACTGTGTCTGACTGTGTTTGGTGATGTGTCTGATGTTCCAGATACTGTCTTTGGTGATGGGTCTGATGTTCCAGATACTGTGTTTGGTGATGTGTCTGATGTTCCAGATACTGTGTCTGACTGTGTTTGGTGATGTGTCTGATGTTCCAGATACTGTGTTTGGTGATGTGTCTGATTGTTCCAGATACTGTGTCTGACTGTGTTTGGTGATGTGTTCTGATGTTCCAGATACTGTGTCTGACTGTGTTTTGGTGATTTGTCTGATGTTCCAGATACTGGTGTCTGACTGTGTTTGGTGATGCTGTCTTGATGTTCCAGATACTGTGTCTGACTGTGTTTGGTGATGTGTCTGATGTTCCAGATACTGTGTCTGACTGTGTTTGGTGATGTGTCTGATGTTCCAGATACTGTCTTTGGTGATGGGTCTGATGTTCCAGATACTGTGTTTGGTGATGTGGTCTGATGTTCCAGATACTGTGTTTGGTGATCCTGGCTTGATGTTCCAGATACTGTGTCTGACTGTGTTTGGTGATGTGTCTGATGTTCCAGATACTGTGTCTGACTGTGTTTGGTGATGTGTCCGATGTTCCAGATACTGTGTCTGACTGTGTTTAGTGATGTGTCCGATGTTCCAGATACTGTGTCTGACTGTGTTTGGTGATGTGTCTGATGTTCCAGATACTGTGTCTGACTGTGTTTGGTGATGTGTCTGATGTTCCAGATACTGTGTCTGACCTGTGTATGGTGATGTGCCTGATGTTCCAGATACTGTGTCTGACTGTGGTTTGGTGATGTTCTGATGTTCAGATACTGTGTCTGACTGTGTTTGGTGATGTGTCTGATGTTTCCAGATACTGTGTCTGACTGTGTTTGGTGATGTGTCTGATGTTCCAGATACTGTGTCTGACTGTGTTTGGTGATGTGTCTGATGTTCCAGATACTGTGTCTGACTGTGTTTGGTGATGTGTCTGATGTTCCAGATACTGTGTCTGACTGTGTTTGGTGATGTGTCTGATGTTCCAGATACTGTGTTTGGTGATGTGTCTGATGTTCCAGATACTGTGTTTGGTCATGTGTCTGATGTTCCAGATACTGTGTCTGACTGTGTTTGGTGATGTGTCTGATGTTCCAGATACTGTGTCTGACTGTGTTTGGTGATGTGTCTGATGTTCCAGATACTGTGTCTGACTGTGTTTGGTGATGTGTCTGATGTTCCAGATACTGTGTCTGACTGTGTTTGGTGATGTGTCTGTTCCAGATACTGTGTCTGACTGTGTTTGGTGATGTGTCTGATGTTCCAGATACTGTGTCTGACTGTGTTTGGTGATGTGTCTGATGTTCCAGATACTGTGTCTGACTGTGTTTGGTGATGTGCCTGATGTTCCAGATACTGTGTCTGACTGTGTTTGGTGATGTGTCTGATGTTCCAGATACTGTGTTTGGTCATGTGTCTGATGTTCCAGATACTGTGTCTGACTGTGTTTGTGATGTGCCTGATGTTCCAGAATACTGAGATTGGTGGATGTGTCTGATGTTCCAGATACTGTGTCTGACTGTGTTTGGTGATGTGTCGATGTTTCCAGATACTGTGTCTGACTGTGTTTGGTGATGTGTCTGATGTTCCAGATACTGTGTCCTGACTGTGTTTGGTGATGTGTCTGGATGTTCCAGATACTGTGGTCTGACTGTGTTGTGATGTGTCTGATGTTCAGACTACTGTGTTTGGTGATGAGTCTGATGTTCCAGATACTGTGTCTGACTGTGTTTGGTGATGTGTCTGATGTTCCAGATACTGTGCTCTGACTGTGTTTGTTGTGTCTGATGTTCCAGATACTGTGTCAGAACTGTGTTTGGTGATGTGGTCTGATGTTCCAGATACTGTGTCTGACTGTGTTTGGTGATGTGTCTGATGTTCAGATACTGTGTCTGACTGTGTTTGGTGATGTGTCTGATGTTCCAGATACTGTGTCTGACTGAGTTTGGTGATGTGTCTGATGTTCCAGATACTGTTGTCTGACTGTGTTTGGTGATGTGTCTGATGTTCCAGATACTGTGTATGACTGTGTTTGGTGATGTGTCTGATGTTCCAGATACTGTCTTTGGTGATGTGTCCTGATGTTCCAGATACTGTGTTTGGTGATGTGGTCTGATGTTCCAGATACTGTGTTTGGCTGATCGTGTCTGATGTTCCAGATACTGTGTCTGATGTGTTTGGTGTTGTGTCCGATGTTCCAGATACTGTGTCTGACTGTGTTTGGTGATCGTGTCCGATGTTCCAGATACTGTGTCTGACTGTGTTTGGTGATGTGTCCTGATGTTCCAAGATACTGTGTCTGACTGTGTTTGGTGATCGTGTCTGATGTTCCAGATACTGTGTCTGACTGTGTTTGGTGATGTGCATGATGTTCCAGAGACTGAGTCCTGACTGTGTTTGGTGATGTGTGTCTCGATGTTCCAAGATACTGTGTCTGACTGTGTTTGAGTGATGTGTTGATGTTCACAGATACAGTGTCAGACTGTGTTTGGTGAATGTGTCTGATGTTCCAGACTACCTGTCTTTGGTGATGTGTCCTGATGTTCCAGATATGACTGTTTGGTGATTGTGTCTGATGTTCCAGATACTGTGTTTGGTGATGGTCTGATGTTCCAGATACTGTGTCCTGACGGTGTTTTGTGATGTGTCGGATGTGTCCAGATACTGTGTCTGACTGTGTTTGGTGATGTGTCTGATTGTTCCAGATACTTGTGTTTGGGTGATGTGTCTGATGTTCCAGATACGTGTGTCCGACTGTAGTTTGGTGATGTGTCTGATGTTCCAGATACTGTGTCTGACTTGTGTTTGGTGATGTGTCTATGTTCCAGATACTGTAGTCTTGACTGAGTTTGGGTGATGTGTTGCGATGTTTCCAGATACTGTGTCTGACTGTGTTGGTGATGTGTCTGATGTTCCAGATACTGTGTCTGACTGTGGTTTTGTGATGTTGTCTGATTTTCCAGATACTGTCTTTGGTGATGTGTCTGATGTTCCAGATACTGTGTTTGGTGATGTCTGATGTTCCAGATACTGTGTTTGGTGATCTGTCTGATGTTCCAGATACTGTGTCTGACTGTGTTTGTGATGTGTCTGATGTTCCAGATACTGTGTCTGGACTGTGTTTGGTGATGGTGGTCCGATGTTCCAGATACTGTGTCTGACTGTGTTTGGTGATGTGTCGATGTTCCAGATACTGTGTCTGACTGTGTTTGGTGATGTGTCCTGATGTTCCAGATACTGTGTCTGACTGTGTTTGGAGAGTGTCTGATGTTCCAGATACTGTGTCTGACTGTGTTTGGTGATGTGCCTGATGTTCCAGATACTGTGTCTGACTGTGTTTGGTGATGTGTCTGAATTTCCAGATACTGTGTCTGACTGTGTTTGGTGATGTGTCTGATGTTCCAGATACTGTGTCTGACTGTGTTTGGTGATGTGTCTGATGTTCCAGATACTGTGTTTGGTGATGTGTCTGATGTTCCAGATACTGTGTCTGACTGTGTTTGGTGATGTGTCTGATGTTCCAGATACTGTGTCTGACTGTGTTTGGTGATGTGTCTGATGTTCCAGATACTGTGTCTGACTGTGTTTGGTGATGTGTCTGATGTTCCAGATACTGTGTCTGACTGTGTTTGGTGATGTGTCTGATGTTCCAGATACTGTGTCTGACTGTGTTTGGTGATGTGTCTGATGTTCCAGATACTGTGTCTGACTGTGTTTGGTGATGTGTCTGATGTTCCAGATACTGTGTCTGACTGTGTTTGGTGATGTGTCTGATGTTCCAGATACTGTGTTTGACTGTGTTTGGTGATGTGTCTGATGTTCCAGATACTGTCTTTGGTGATGTGTCTGATGTTCCAGATACTGTGTCTGACTGTGTTTGGTGATGTGTCTGATGTTCCAGATACTGTCTTTGGTGATGTGTCTGATGTTCCAGATACTGTGTTTGGTGATGTGTCTGATGTTCCAGATACTGTGTTTGGTGATGTGTCTGATGTTCCAGATACTGTGTCTGACTGTGTTTGGTGATGTGTCCGATGTTCCAGATACTGTGTCTGACTGTGTTTGGTGATGTGTCCGATGTTCCAGATACTGTGTCTGACTGTGTTTGGTGATGTGTCTGATGTTCCAGATACTGTGTCTGACTGTGTTTGGTGATGTGTCTGATGTTCCAGATACTGTGTCTGACTGTGTTTGGTGATGTGCCTGATGTTCCAGATACTGTGTCTGACTGTGTTTGGTGATGTGTCTGATGTTCCAGATACTGTGTCTGACTGTGTTTGGTGATGTGTCTGATGTTCCAGATACTGTGTCTTGACTGTGTTTGGTGATGTGTCTGATGTTCCAGATACTGTCTTTGGTGATGTGTCTGATGTTCCAGATACTGTGTTTGGTGATGTGTCTGATGTTCCAGATACTGTGTTTGGTGATGTGTCTGATGTTCCAGATACTGTGTCTGACTGTGTTTGGTGATGTGTCCGATGTTCCAGATACTGTGTCTGACTGTGTTTGGTGATGTGTCTGATGTTCCAGATACTGTGTTTGGTGATGTGTCTGATGTTCCAGATACTGTGTCTGACTGTGTTTGGTGATGTGTCTGATGTTCCAGATACTGTGTCTGACTGTGTTTGGTGATGTGTCTGATGTTCCAGATACTGTGTCTGACTGAGTTTGGTGATGTGTCTGATGTTCCAGATACTGTGTCTGACTGTGTTTGGTGATGTGTCTGATGTTCCAGATACTGTGTCTGACTGTGTTTAGTGATGTGTCTGATGTTCCAGATACTGTCTTTGGTGATGTGTCTGATGTTCCAGATACTGTGTTTGGTGATGTGTCTGATGTTCCAGATACTGTGTTTGGTGATCTGTCTGATGTTCCAGATACTGTGTCTGACTGTGTTTGGTGATGTGTCTGATGTTCCAGATACTGTGTCTGACTGTGTTTGGTGATGTGTCTGATGTTCCAGATACTGTGTCTGACTGTGTTTGGTGATGTGTCTGATGTTCCAGATACTGTGTCTGACTGTGTTTGGTGATGTGTCTGATGTTCCAGATACTGTGTCTGACTGTGTTTGGTGATGTGTCTGATGTTCCAGATACTGTGTCTGACTGTGTTTGGTGAGGTGATGTGCCTGATGTTCCAGATACTGTCTGACTGTGTTTGGTGATGTGTCTGATGTTCCAGATACTGTGTCTGACTGTGTTTGGTGATGTGTCTGATGTTCCAGATACTGTGTCTGACTGTGTTTGGTGATGTGTCTGATGTTCCAGATACTGTGTCTGACTGTGTTTGGTGATGTGTCTGATGTTCCAGATACTGTGTCTGACTGTGTTTGGTGATGTGTCTGATGTTCAGATACTGTGTCTGACTGTGTTTGGTGATGTGTCTGATGTTCCAGATACTGTGTCTGACTGTGTTTGGTGATGTGTCTGATGTTCCAGATACTGTGTCTGACTGTGTTTGGTGATGTGTCTGATGTTCCAGATACTGTGTCTGACTGTGTTTGGTGATGTGTCTGATGTTCCAGATACTGTGTCTGACTGTGTTTGGTGATGTGTCTGATGTTCCAGATACTGTGTCTGACTGTGTTTGGTGATGTGTCTGATGTTCCAGATACTGTGTCTGACTGTGTTTGGTGATGTGTCTGATGTTCCAGATACTGTGTCTGACTGTGTTTGGTGATGTGTCTGATGTTCCAGATACTGTGTCTGACTGTGTTTGGTGATGTGTCTGATGTTCCAGATACTGTGTCTGACTGTGTTTGGTGATGTGTCTGATGTTCCAGATACTGTGTCTGACTGTGTTTGGTGATGTGTCTGATGTTCCAGATACTGTGTCTGACTGTGTTTGGTGATGTGTCTGATGTTCCAGATACTGTGTCTGACTGTGTTTGGTGATGTGTCTGATGTTCCAGATACTGTGTCTGACTGTGTTTGGTGATGTGTCTGATGTTCCAGATACTGTGTCTGACTGTGTTTGGTGATGTGTCTGATGTTCCAGATACTGTGTCTGACTGTGTTTGGTGATGTGTCTGATGTTCCAGATACTGTGTCTGACTGTGTTTGGTGATGTGTCTGATGTTCCAGATACTGTGTTTGGTGATGTGTCTGATGTTCCAGATACTGTGTCTGACTGTGTTTGGTGATGTGTCTGATGTTCCAGATACTGTGTCTGACTGTGTTTGGTGATGTGTCTGATGTTCCAGATACTGTGTCTGACTGTGTTTGGTGATGTGTCTGATGTTCCAGATACTGTGTCTGACTGTGTTTGGTGATGTGTCTGATGTTCCAGATACTGTGTCTGACTGTGTTTGGTGATGTGTCTGATGTTCCAGATACTGTGTCTGACTGTGTTTGGTGATGTGTTGATGTTCCAGATACTGTGTCTGACTGTGTTTGGTGATGTGTCTGATGTTCCAGATACTGTGTCTGACTGTGTTTGGTGATGTGTCTGATGTTCCAGATACTGTGTCTGACTGTGTTTGGTGATGTGTCTGATGTTCCAGATACTGTGTCTGACTGTGTTTGGTGATGTGTCCGATGTTCCAGATACTGTGTCTGACTGTGTTTGGTGATGTGTCTGATGTTCCAGATACTGTGTCTGACTGTGTTTGGTGATGTGTCTGATGTTCCAGATACTGTGTCTGACTGTGTTTGGTGATGTGTCTGATGTTCCAGACACTGTGTCTGACTGTGTTTGGTGATGTGTCTGATGTTCCAGATACTGTGTCTGACTGTGTTTGGTGATGTGTCTGATGTTCCAGATACTGTCTTTGGTGATGTGTCTGATGTTCCAGATACTGTGTCTGACTGTGTTTGGTGATGTGTCTGATGTTCCAGATACTGTGTCTGACTGTGTTTGGTGATGTGTCTGATGTTCCAGATACTGTGTCTGACTGTGTTTGGTGATGTGTCTGATGTTCCAGATACTGTGTCTGACTGTGTTAGGTGATGTGTCTGATGTTCCAGATACTGTGTCTGACTGTGTTTGGTGATGTGTCTGATGTTCCAGATACTGTGTCTGACTGTGTTTGGTGATGTGTCTGATGTTCCAGATACTGTGTCTGACTGTGTTTGGTGATGTGTCTGATGTTCCAGATACTGTGTCTGACTGTGTTTGGTGATGTGTCTGATGTTCCAGATACTGTGTCTGACTGTGTTTGGTGATGTGTCTGATGTTCCAGATACTGTGTCTGACTGTGTTTGGTGATGTGTCTGATGTTCCAGATACTGTGTCTGACTGTGTTTGGTGATGTGTCTGATGTTGGGTTTGGAGATAGAGCAGTGCTGGGCTGTGGCTGCTGTCTGTTAGTATCTGTTAGAGGGTAATAAGCCTCAGGACCAGCTGACTGAGGAGGTTCTTCTCAGGGTTCAGGTTTTGGCTCTGTAACTCTGTGAAATGCAGTGTATCACTGGGACTCGTCTTCAGGTGCATCCAGAAATTTAGAGCTTGTTTTTGGATATTAATGATCGTTTTTGGATATTGATGATCGTTTTTGGATATTAATGATAGTTTTTGGATATTAATGATCGTTTTTGGATATTGATGATCGTTTTTGGATATTGATGATCGTTTTTGGATATTAATGGGAATCGGCCTAATTCTGCCCTGCTTGTGTTGGTAGGAGTTCCTCTGGACAGAATTCTGCATGCAGGGCTTCTGTTGGATGCTTGTCCATCTAGTGTAGCTGTGCTGACTGAGTGGACCCCATACCTCACTTCCATACAGCGCAGTGGGCTGAATCACACTATGGAATGTTCTACACCAGATTGGAATGGGAATGTCGATACTGTAGAGTTTCCTCCTGATGGCGTACGTTGCTCGATGAGCTTTATCGTTTAGTGCGTTCAGTGCTGTACTGAAACTGAGGCGGTGATAACGAGGCCGAGGTACGTGTACTGCAGACTGAACTGGTATCTGTGTTCCTGACATCTGGGCTTCTTTTGGAAGACCATAACTCTGGTCTTCTTCATGTTTACTGCCAGGGCCCAGTTCTGGCAGTACTGCTCCAGCAGGTCCAGGTGCTGCTGTAGCCCCTGTGCGTTCGGGGACAGCAGCACCAGGTCGTCTGCGTAGAGCAGGAACTTCACCTCCCCGTCCTGCAGAGAGAGACCAGGGGCTGCAGACTGTTCCAGCTGCACCGCTAACTCGTTAATGTAGATATTAAACAGTGTTGGACTCAGACTGCAGCCCTGCCTCACTCCTCTGTTCGGAGTGAAGAATTCTGTGTGTTTGTCTCCAATTTTTACTCCACATTTGTTTCCCAAATACATTGATTTGATGATGCCATAAACTTTACCCCTACACCGTTCTCTAGAAGTTTGTAATAGAGTCCTTCCTGCCAAATAGAATCCAACCTTCTTAAAATCTACGAAACAGGAAGATTTGTCCGTTTCTGGTCTGATGTACGTGTTGGTGGATCAGGGTGTGCAGGGTGTAGATGTGGTCAGTAGTTCTGTGATTTGGAAGGAAGTCGGTCTGATTCTTGCTCAGGACGTCGTGTTCGGTAAGGAAAGACAGAATTCTGTTATTTCTCCAGATTACTGCTCACACAGACGCCTCTGAAACTGTTGGGGTCTGATTTGTCTCCACTCTTATGGATTGGGGTGATGAGTCCTGGACTCCAGATGTCAGGAGAACATCCTGAACTCAGGACGAGGTTGAATAATTTGAGCACTGCCCCCTGCAGCTCAGGAGTGCTGTTTTTTGGCATTTCGTTTCTGATGCTGTCAGGGCCACAAGCTTTTTTAGATTTGAATGATTTGAGTTTTTGACTCAGATCTGTAGATTGGATAATCGAGAGGGTTCTGATTGTCTTTGATTGCACATTCGAGTGACTGTAATTTCTGTGTGATCAGATTGTAATCGGAATTTAGTCCTTTCTTTGAGATTTTTTATTATTTATTATTTTATTATTTCACTGTTCTGTGTGGAACTTCTTGTGGTTTTGTTTTCCTCAAGTTCTTCCACATCTCCCAGAACTGATAGTGTTTAGTAGAATCTTCTCCGTCTCCGAGTGTTTTGGTGGTATAGTTGAGTTTTTTGGTTCTGAGTGTTTGTACTGTTTAAGGAATCACAGTTTTTTTTCGTAGGTCGTGTGGACAGTGTAGAGCTTACTGGACTGCTGCTGCTTGTTTGGTTGATGTGAGTGTTTCAGGTTTGGCTCTGCTCTGATAGAGGAGTCTGCTGTCGGACAGTGTGATGAAGGAGGAGGAGTCCATGATCTACTACACTAGCTCCAACAGCTGAACCTGAACCTCCCGAGAGAGTCTCCTCTGATCCTCCTGTTAAGCATGTACAGACCTGAGGAACCTCTGACTCTACAGAATCACTGAGTCTGAGGAACCTCTGACTCTACAGAATCACTGAGTCTGAGGAACCTCTGACTCTACAGAATCACTGAGTCTGAGGAACCTCTGACCCTAATGAGTCTGAAAGGACCACTGGGCAGTCACATACTGAGTCTAAGAAGCCACTGACTCTACTCAGCCTCAGGAACCTCTGACTGAGAACCTCTAACCATCCAAAGTAGTCAGGTCAGCCACTGACCCCACTGACTCTGAGGAACCTCTGACCCTACTGAGTCTCAAGGACTCCTGACTTATCTGTCTGAGGAGCCACTGACTCTACTGAGTGTGAGGAACCTGATGACTTGACCAGGTATATACAGTGAGCTGCATGCCGGCAGTGAGAAGATCCACAGACTGTTTCCAGATTAAAACTTTAGTTTATTTTTTTAGTTTAATTCTCGTTAGTTCTAAATCACCACAGCTATGATCACACGGCCGGCCGGTGAGGAGACCGATCAGTCCAGATCTAGAACAGGGAAAGTTCCAGATACAGCAGAACAGTTAGTCAGGTTCTCCATTAGGTGACCAGTTCTGGGAACAGAGTGGCCGGCGTGAAATCTCAGCAGCTCATCCAGCTCCACCCAGTTTATCACCTCCAGAGACCCCACCCACGTGAAAACCCAGAGACTTCCATTTCACCCAAACAGAGCCTTTACACCACAGAGCCACCCTAACTGGTGGGGTATACGTGTCTGTGCTGGTTGTTATACAGGCTAACTGGTGGAGTATACGTGTCTGTGCTGGTTGTTATACAGGCTAACTGGTGGGGTATACGTGTCTGTGCTGGTTGTTATACAGGCTAACTGGTGGGGTATACGTGTCTGTGCTGGTTGTTATACAGGCTAACTGGTGGAGTATACGTGTCTGTGCTGGTTGTTATACAGGCTAACTGGTGGGGTATACGTGTCTGTGCTGGTTGTTATACAGGCTAACTGGTGGGGTATACGTGTCTGTGCTGGTTGTTATACAGGCTGACTGGTGGGGTATACGTTTCTATGCTGGTTGTTATACAGGCTAACTGGTGGGGTATACGTGTCTGTGCTGGTTGTTATACAAGCTGACTGGTGGGGTATACGTGTCTGTGCTGGTTGTTATACAGGCTGACTGGTGGGGTATACGTGTCTGTGCTGGTTGTTATACAGGCTAACTGGTGGGGTATACGTGTCTGTGCTGGTTGTTATACAGGCTGACTGGTGGGGTATACGTGTCTGTGCTGGTTGTTATACAGGCTGACTGGTGGGGTATACGTGTCTGTGCTGGTTGTTATACAGGCTAACTGGTGGAGTATACGTTTCTATGCTGGTTGTTATACAGGCTAACTGGTGGAGTATACGTTTCTATGCTGGTTGTTATACAGGCTAACTGGTGGAGTATACGTTTCTATGCTGGTTGTTATCCAGGCTAACTGGTGGGGTATACGTGTCTGTGCTGGTTGTTATACAGGCTAACTGGTGGGGTATACGTGTCTGTGCTGGTTGTTATACAGGCTGACTGGTGGAGTATACGTGTCTGTGCTGGTTGTTATCCAGGCTAACTGGTGGAGTATACGTGTCTGTGCTGGTTGTTATCCAGGCTAACTGGTGGGGTATACGTGTCTGTGCTGGTTGTTATACAGGCTAACTGGTGGAGTATACGTGTCTGTGCTGGTTGTTATCCAGTCTAACTGGTGGGGTATACGTGTCTGTGCTGGTTGTTATCCAGGCTAACTGGTGGAGTATACGTGTCTGTGCTGGTTGTTATCCAGGCTAACTGGTGGAGTATACGTGTCTGTGCTGGTTGTTATCCAGGCTAACTGGTGGAGTATACGTTTCTATGCTGGTTGTTATACAGGCTAACTGGTGGGGTATACGTTTCTATGCTGGTTGTTATACAGGCTAACTGGTGGAGTATACGTTTCTATGCTGGTTGTTATACAGGCTAACTGGTGGAGTATACGTTTCTATGCTGGTTGTTATACAGGCTAACTGGTGGGGTATACGTTTCTATGCTGGTTGTTATACAGGCTAACTGGTGGAGTATACGTTTCTATGCTGGTTGTTATACAGGCTAACTGGTGGGGTATACGTTTCTATGCTGGTTGTTATACAGG
Organism: Megaleporinus macrocephalus; assembly: GCA_021613375.1. Lineage (NCBI taxonomy): Eukaryota > Metazoa > Chordata > Actinopteri > Characiformes > Anostomidae > Megaleporinus > Megaleporinus macrocephalus. The sequence continues at coordinate 39,830,272 of CM038725.1, forward strand.
CTAACTGGTGGGGTATACGTGTCTGTGCTGGTTGTTATCCAGGCTAACTGGTGGGGTATACGTGTCTGTGCTGGTTGTTATACAGGCTAACTGGTGGAGTATACGTGTCTGTGCTGGTTGTTATACAGGCTAACTGGTGGAGTATACGTGTCTGTGCTGGTTGTTATACAGGCTAACTGGTGGGGTATACGTGTCTGTGCTGGTTGTTATACAGGCTAACTGGTGGGGTATACGTGTCTGTGCTGGTTGTTATACAGGCTAACTGGTGGAGTATACGTGTCTGTGCTGGTTGTTATACAGGCTAACTGGTGGGGTATACGTGTCTGTGCTGGTTGTTATACAGGCTAACTGGTGGGGTATACGTGTCTGTGCTGGTTGTTATACAGTCTAACTGGTGGAGTATACGTTTCTGTGCTGGTTGTTATCCAGTCTAACTGGTGGAGTATACGTTTCTATGCTGGTTGTTATCCAGGCTAACTGGTGGAGTATACGTTTCTATGCTGGTTGTTATACAGGCTAACTGGTGGAGTATACGTTTCTATGCTGGTTGTTATCCAGGCTAACTGGTGGAGTATACGTGTCTGTGCTGGTTGTTATACAGGCTAACTGGTGGGGTATACGTGTCTGTGCTGGTTGTTATACAGGCTAACTGGTGGAGTATACGTTTCTATGCTGGTTGTTATACAGGCTAACTGGTGGAGTATACGTTTCTGTGCTGGTTGTTATCCAGGCTAACTGGTGGGGTATATGTGTCTGTGCTGGTTGTTATCCAGGCTAACTGGTGGGGTATACGTGTCTGTGCTGGTTGTTATACAGGCTAACTGGTGGAGTATACGTTTCTGTGCTGGTTGTTATCCAGGCTAACTGGTGGGGTATATGTGTCTGTGCTGGTTGTTATCCAGGCTAACTGGTGGGGTATACGTGTCTGTGCTGGTTGTTATACAGGCTAACTGGTGGAGTATACGTGTCTGTGCTGGTTGTTATACAGGCTAACTGGTGGGGTATACGTGTCTGTGCTGGTTGTTATACAGGCTAACTGGTGGAGTATACGTTTCTGTGCTGGTTGTTATACAGGCTAACTGGTGGGGTATACGTGTCTGTGCTGGTTGTTATACAGGCTAACTGGTGGAGTATACGTGTCTGTGCTGGTTGTTATACAGGCTAACTGGTGGGGTATACGTGTCTGTGCTGGTTGTTATACAGGCTAACTGGTGGAGTATACGTTTCTATGCTGGTTGTTATACAGGCTGACTGGTGGAGTATACGTTTCTGTGCTGGTTGTTATACAGGCTAACTGGTGGGGTATACGTGTCTGTGCTGGTTGTTATACAGGCTAACTGGTGGAGTATACGTGTCTGTGCTGGTTGTTATACAGGCTAACTGGTGGGGTATACGTGTCTGTGCTGGTTGTTATACAGGCTAACTGGTGGAGTATACGTTTCTATGCTGGTTGTTATACAGGCTGACTGGTGGGGTATACGTTTCTATGCTGGTTGTTATACAGGCTAACTGGTGGAGTATACGTTTCTATGCTGGTTGTTATACAGGCTAACTGGTGGAGTATACGTTTCTATGCTGGTTGTTATACAGGCTAACTGGTGGAGTATACGTTTCTATGCTGGTTGTTATACAGGCTAACTGGTGGGGTATACGTTTCTGTGCTGGTTGTTATCCAGTCTTACTGGTGGAGTATACGTTTCTGTGCTGGTTGTTATCCAGGCTAACTGGTGGGGTATACGTGTCTGTGCTGGTTGTTATCCAGGCTAACTGGTGGAGTATACGTTTCTATGCTGGTTGTTATACAGGCTAACTGGTGGGGTATACGTTTCTATGCTGGTTGTTATACAGGCTAACTGGTGGGGTATATGTGTCTATGCTGGTTGTTATACAGGCTAACTAGTGGGGTATACGTGTCTGTGCTGGTTGTTATCCAGGCTAACTGGTGGAGTATACGTGTCTGTGCTGGTTGTTATCCAGGCTAACTGGTGGAGTATACGTTTCTATGCTGGTTGTTATACAGGCTAACTGGTGGGGTATACGTTTCTATGCTGGTTGTTATACAGGCTAACTGGTGGGGTATACGTTTCTATGCTGGTTGTTATACAGGCTAACTGGTGGGGTATACGTTTCTGTGCTGGTTGTTATACAGTCTAACTGGTGGAGTATACGTTTCTGTGCTGGTTGTTATCCAGTCTTACTGGTGGAGTATACGTTTCTATGCTGGTTGTTATACAGGCTAACTGGTGGAGTATACGTTTCTGTGCTGGTTGTTATACAGTCTAACTGGTGGAGTATACGTTTCTATGCTGGTTGTTATACAGGCTAACTGGTGGAGTATACGTTTCTGTGCTGGTTGTTATCTAGTCTAACTGGTGGAGTATACGTTTCTATGCTGGTTGTTATACAGGCTAACTGGTGGAGTATACGTGTCTGTGCTGGTTGTTATCCAGGCTAACTGGTGGGGTATACGTGTCTGTGCTGGTTGTTATACAGGCTAACTGGTGGGGTATACGTGTCTGTGCTGGTTGTTATACAGGCTAACTGGTGGGGTATACGTGTCTGTGCTGGTTGTTATCCAGTCTAACTGGTGGGGTATACGTGTCTGTGCTGGTTGTTATCCAGGCTAACTGGTGGAGTATACGTTTCTATGCTGGTTGTTATACAGGCTAACTGGTGGAGTATACGTTTCTATGCTGGTTGTTATACAGGCTAACTGGTGGAGTATACGTTTCTATGCTGGTTGTTATACAGGCTAACTGGTGGGGTATACGTTTCTGTGCTGGTTGTTATACAGGCTAACTGGTGGGGTATACGTTTCTGTGCTGGTTGTTATCCAGGCTAACTGGTGGAGTATACGTTTCTATGCTGGTTGTTATACAGGCTAACTGGTGGAGTATACGTTTCTATGCTGGTTGTTATCCAGGCTAACTGGTGGAGTATACGTTTCTATGCTGGTTGTTATACAGGCTAACTGGTGGGGTAGCTGCAGTACTGGTTGTTCTGGTTTGACGAAGGGAGAGAATCAGGTTTCTGCTGGACTGTCACTTTAATAGAAGCGCATGATGAAGGTACAGTTACAGCTGGCAGAGAGCCAATTAACACACGACACAGTGTTTACCAACACTCTGTTATAACAACATCTATAACCGTATCCACTCAAACCAACAACACCACTTCAGAGACCATCAGTCCTCCTGTCCCCTCAGAGACAGTCCCAGTTCAGGAGATCTGTAATCAAAACAAATACACAAGCTATTACAAACAAACAAACAAACAAACAAACCATCAGCACACAAACACAGTCACTCAGTCACGCAGGGCGCTCTGCTAATGCTGCTAACTAGCGACGATTAGTGACCACGCAGACTGACCTCTGATCAGGTTTATTCTGTGTGGGCGAAGCCTCTGTGTGTAACATCAAAGGGTTTTGAAGGGTCACATTAAAAGTTCCCTTCAAAAGAGTATGTAGAACAGCTGGACTCAACTGCAATACACAAACACACACACACACACATACACAGAAACACATACACATACACACACACACACAAACACATGTGTTAGTATGTAAGTGTGTGAGAGTATGTTTATGTGTGTGTGTGAGTGTATGTTTGTGTTAGTCCGTAAGTGTGCAAGTGTGTGTTTATGAGTGTTTGTGTGTATGTGTTAGTTTGTGTGTGTGAGTATGTTTATGTGTGTGTGTGTGTGTGTGTGAGAGAGAGTGTGTGTGTGGCAGTGTGTGTGTGTGTGTGTGAGAGTGTGTGTGTGTATGAGTGTTTGTGCGTATGTGTTAGTGTGTAAGTGTGTGTGAGTATGTTTATGTGTGAGTGTGTGTGTATGAGTGTGTGTGTGTTAGTGTGTAAATGTGTGAGTGTGTTTAAGTGTGTGTGTGTCTGCGTAAGTGTGTGTGTGTGTGAGTGTGTGTGTGTGTGTGGTAGTGTGTAAGTGTGTGTGAGTGTCGGCGTGTGTGTGTGTGAGTGTGTGTGTGTGTATGTTAGTATGTAAGTGTGTGAGAGTATGTTTAGGTGTGTGTGTGTGTGTGAGAGTGTGCGTGTGAGTGTGTGAGTGTGTGTGTGAGTGTGTGTGTGTGTATGTGTTAGTATTTAAGTGTGTGAGAGTATGTGTGTGTGTGTGTGTGTGTGTGTGTGTGTGAGTGTGCGTGTGAGTGTGTAAGTGTGTGAGTGTGTGTGTGTTAGTGTGTACGTGTGTGAGTGTGTGTATATGTGTACCATGTATGTTCCGGGTCCAGGTGTTGTGTCATTGGTCTGTTTGAATCGTTCCTGGTGAGAGCCAATCAGAGCGAGTTTAGGAGTGGACCTCAGTTCAGGACTGTACTGACCAGGACCTGGACATCACCAGAACATCATACACCCTTCTTAATCAATCAATAACTGATCATCACTAGAACATCATACACCCTTATTAATCAATCAATAACTGATCATCAATACAACTAATACACCCTAATTAATCAATCAATAACTGATCATCACTACAACTATTACACCCTTATTAATCAATCAATAACTGATCATGACTACAAGTAATACACCCTAATTAATCAATCAATAACTGATCATCACTACAACTAATACACCCTTATTAATCAATCAATAACTGATCATCACTACAACTAATACACCCTAATTAATCAATCAATAACTGATCATCACTATAACTACTACACCCTTATTAATCAATCAATAACTGATCATCACTAGAACTAATACACCCTAATTAATCAATCAATAACTGATCATCACTAGAACTAATACACCCTAATTAATCAATCAATCACTGATCATCACTACAACTAATACACCCTAATTAATCAATCAATAACTGATCATCACTACAACTAATACACCCTAATTAATCAATCAATAACTGATCATCACTACAACTAATACACCCTAATTAATCAATCAATAACTGATCATCACTACAACTAATACACCCTAATTAATCAATCAATAACTGATCATCACTACAACTAATACACCCTAATTAATCAATCAATAACTGATCATCACTAGAACTAATACACCCTAATTAATCAATCAATAACTGATCATCACTACAACTAATACACCCTTATTAATCAATCAATAACTGATCATCGCTACAACTAATACACCCTTATTAATCAATCAATAACTGATCATCACTACAACTAATGCACCCTAATTAATCAATCAATAACTGATCATCACTAGAACTAATACACCCTTATTAATCAATCAATAACTGATCATCACTACAACTAATACACCCTAATTAATCAATCAGTAACTGATCATAACTAGAACTAATACACCCTTATTAATCAATCAATAACTGATCATCACTACAACTAATACACCCTAATTAATCAATCAATAACTGATCATCACTACAACTAATACACCCTAATTAATCAATCAGTCACTGATCATCACTACAACTAATACACCCTAATTAATCAATCAATAACTGAACATCACTAGAACTAATACACCCTTATTAATCAATCAATAACTGATCATCACTAGAACTAATACACCCTAATTAATCAATCAATAACTGATCATCACTACAACTACTACACCCTTATTAATCAATCAATAACTGATCATCACTACAACTAATTCACCCTAATTAATCAATCAATCACTGAGCATCACTACAACTAATACACCCTAATTAATCAATCAATAACTGATCATCACTACAACTAATACACCCTAATTATCCATCAATAACTGATCATCACTACAACTAATACACCCTTATTAATCAATCAATAACTGATCATCACTACAACTAATACACCCTTATTAATCAATCAATAACTGATCATCACTACAACTAATACACCCTAATTAATCAATCAATAACTGATCATCACTACAACTAATACACCCTTATTAATCAATCAATAACTGATCATCACTACAACTAATACACCCTTATTAATCAATCAATAACTGATCATCACTACAACTACTACACCCTTATTAATCAATCAATAATTGATCATCACTACAACTAATACACCCTAATTAATCAATCAATCACTGATCATCACTAGAACTAATACACCCTAATTAATCAATCAATAACTGATCATCACTACAACTAATACACCCTAATTAATCAATCAATAACTGATCATCACTACAACTAATACACCCTAATTAATCAATCGATAACTGATCATCACTACAACTAATACACCCTAATTAATCAATCAATAACTGATCATCACTAGAACTAATACACCCTTATTAATCAATCAATAACTGATCATCACTACAACTACTACAGCCTTATTAATCAATCAATAACTGAGCATCACTACAACTAATACACCGTTATTAATCAATCAATAACTGATCATCACTACAACTAATACACCATAATTAATCAATCAATGACTGATCATCACTACAACTTCTACACCCTTATTAATCAATCAATAACTGATCATCACTACAACTAATTCACCCTAATTAATCAATCAATAACTGATCATCACTACAACTAATACACCCTTATTAATCAATCAATAACTGATCATCACTACAACTAATACACCCTTATTAATCAATCAATAACTGATCATCACTACAACTAATACACCCTAATTAATCAATCAATAACTGATCATCACTACAACTAATACACCCTTATTAATCAATCAATAACTGATCATCACTAGAACTAATACACCCTAATTATCCATCAATAACTGATCATCACTACAACTAATACACCCTAATTAATCAATCAATCACTGATCATCACTACAACTAATACACCCTTATTAATCAATCAATAACTGATCATCACTACAACTAATACGCCCTAATTAATCAATCAATAACTGATCATCACTACAACTAATACACCCTAATTAATCAATCAATAACTGATCATCACTACAACTAATACACCCTAATTAATCAATCAATAACTGATCATCACTACAACTAATACACCCTTGTTAATCAATCAATAACTGATCATCACTACAACTAATACACATACTAATAATACTAACAGTACAGGGGTCTCTGAGGTGGTCTCTGAGGGGTCTCTGAGGGGGTCTCTGAAAGGGTCTCTGGGGGTCTCTGAGGGGGTCTTTGAGGGGGTCTCTGAAGGAGTCTCTGAGGGGGTCTCTGAAAGGGTCTCTGAGGGGGTCTCTGAAAGGGTCTCTGAGGGGTCTCTGAGGGGGTCTTTGAGGGGGTCTCTGAAGGAGTCTCTGAGGGGGTCTCTGAGGGGGTCTCTGAAGGATTCTCTGAAGGGGTCTCTGAAGGGGTCTCTGAAGGGGTCTCTGAGGGGGTCTCTGAGGGGGTCTCTGAGGGGATCTCTGAAGGGGTCTCTGAGGGGGTCTCTGAAAGGGTCTCTGAGGGGTCTCTGAGGGGGTCTTTGAGGGGTTCTCTGAAGGGGTCTCTGAGGGGGTCTCTGAAAGGGTCTCTGAGGGGTCTCTGAGGGGGTCTTTGAGGGGGTCTCTGAAGGAGTCAATGAGGGGGTCTCTAAGGGGTCTCTGAGGGGGTCTTTGAGGGAGTCTCTGAGGGGGTCTCTGAAGGGGTCTCTGAGGGGGTCTCTGAAGGAGTCTCTGAGGGGGTCTCTGAGGGGGTCTCTGAAGGGGTCTCTGAGGGGGTCTCTGAGGGGTCTCTGAGGGGGTCTCTGACTGTACTGTGTAACCCGTTTGAGGTTGTGAGAGTGAAACAGTGAATAAACACTCTCTTTGTGAAGCTGTGCAGGTGAAGCTGTGCAGGTGAGCTTACCTGGTGTGTGTGGGTTGTGGTGGAGGAAGGTGGAGCCTCTGGGGGCGGAGCTTAAGAAGGAGTTCTGGCGCCTGCGTGCGGCGTGGGTGCGGGGCTTAGCGTGCTGCCGCCGACCGCACACCTTCTCAAACGCCTCCTGCACGCTGTAGCTGCTGGCTGTGGGCGTGTCCTAACACAGGAACCAAAACACTCTGAACACACATCCTCACTCCTCAGCGTCCTGTCTCAGCGTCCTGTCTCAGCGTCCTGTCTCAGCGTCCTGTCTCAGTGTCCTATCTCAGCGCCCTATCTCAGCGTCCTGTCTCAGCGTCCTATCTCAGCTCCCTGTCTCAGCGTCCTGTCTCAGCTCCCTGTCTCAGCGTCCTGTCTCAGAGCCCTGTCTCAGCGTCCTGTCTCAGCGCCCTGTCTCAGCGCCCTATCTCAGCGTCCTGTCTCAGCGTCCTATCTCAGCTCCCTGTCTCAGCGTCCTGTCTCAGCTCCCTGTCTCAGCGTCCTGTCTCAGAGCCCTGTCTCAGCGTCCTGTCTCAGAGCCCTGTCTCAGCGTCCTATCTCAGCTCCCTGTCTCAGCGTCCTGTCTCAGCGCCCTGTCTCAGCGCCCTGTCTCAGCGCCCTATCTCAGCGTCCTGTCTCAGCGTCCTGTCTCAGCGTCCTGTCTCAGCGTCCTGTCGCAGCGCCCTATCTCAGCTCCCTGTCTCAGCGTCCTGTCTCAGCGTCCTGTCTCAGCGTCCTATCTCAGCGCCCTATCTCAGCGTCCTGTCTCAGCGCCCTCTCTCAGCTCCCTGTCTCAGCGCCCTCTCTCAGCTCCCTGTCTCAGCGCCCTGTCTCAGCGCCCTGTCTCAGCGTCCTGTCTCAGCGCCCTATCTCAGCACCCTGTCTCAGCGCCCTGTCTCAGCGCCCTGTCTCAGCGTCCTATCTCAGCGCCCTATCTCAGCGTCCTGTCTCAGCGCCCTGTCTCAGCGCCCTATCTCAGCGTCCTGTCTCAGCGTCCTGTCTCAGCGCCCTGTCTCAGCGCCCTGTCTCAGCATCCTGTCTCAGTGCACTCTGGTGTCTCAGCGTCCTGTCTCAGTGCACTCTGATGTCTCACACACATACACACACACACACACACAGATATACACAGACACACACACACACAGACATAAACACAGACACAAACACACACACACACACACACACAGATATACACACACACACAGATATACACACACACAGATATACACACAGACACAGATATACACACACACAGATACACACACACACACACACACAGATATACACACACACACACACAGATATACACACACACACAGATATACACACGCACAGATATACACACACACACAGATATACACACAGACACAGATGTACACACACACAGATATATACACACACACACAGATACACACACACACACAGATATACACACACACACACACAGATATACACACACACACAGATATACACACAGACACAGATGTACACACACACATACAGATATACACACACACACAGATATACACACACACACAGATATACACACACACATACAGATATACACACACACACAGATGTACACACACACATACAGATATACACACACACACAGATATACACACACACACACAGATATACACACACACAGGTGTTTGAGAAGGTGTGCGGTAGCTCGGTGGTGTTACAGGTTCCTCTGCGCTGATGTCTGTTTGTTGTGTAGTTTAAACTGTGTGTGCGTTACTTTGGTGGGCAGCGCGGTGGTCAGTCTGGCAGTGCTGGACCTGAAGACTGCAGTGGGCTGCTGTTTATAGAGCTCCTCCATGTCCTTCTCCACCTGAACACAGCACACACAGTAAACAAACCAGTAAACAACCCAGTAAACAAACAAACCAGTAAACACAACAGTGAACGAACCAGTCAACAGAACAGTCAACACATCAGTAAACACACCAGTAAACAACCCAGTAAACAAACCAGTAAACAACCCAGTAAACAAAAAATAAACACTTACAGTGTAGTAATAAACACAGTGTAGTAATAAACACAGTGTAGTAATAAACACTTACAGAGCAGTAATAAACACTTACAGTGTAGTAATAAACACTTACAGTGTAGTAATAAACACTTACAGTGCAGCAATAAACACTTGCAGTGTAGTAATAAACACTTAGAGTGTAGTAATAAACACTTACAGTGTAGTAATAAACACAGTGCAGTAATAAACACAGTGTAGTAATAAACACTTACAGTGCAGTAATAAACACTTACAGTGCAGTAATAAACACAGTGCAGTAATAAACACCGTATAGTAATAAACACCTACAGTGCAGTAATAAACACTTACAGTGCATTAATAAACACAGTGCAGTAATAAACACAGTGTAGTAATAAACACTTACAGTGCAGTAATAAACACTTACAGTGCAGTAATAAACACAGTGCAGTAATAAACACAGTATAGTAATAAACACCTACAGTGCAGTAATAAACACTTACAGTGCATTAATAAACACAGTGTAGTAATAAACACAGTGCAGTAATAAACGCAGTGCAGTAATAAACACTTACAGTGCAGTAACAAACACTTACAGTGCAGTAATAAACACAGTGCAGTAATAAACACCTACAGTGCAGTAATAAACACCTGCAGTGCAGTAATAAACACTTACAGTGCAGTAATAATCACAGTTTAGTAATAAACACAGTGCAGTAATAAACACAGTGCAGTAATAAACACAGTGCAGTAATAAACACTTACAGTGCAGTAATAAACACAGTGCAGTAATAAACACAGTGCAGTAATAAACATCTACAGCGCAGTAATAAACACAGTGTAGTAATAAACACCTACAGTGTAGTAATAAACACCTGCAGTGCAGTAATAAACACTTACAGTGCAGTAATAAACACAGTGTAGTAATAAACACTTACAGTGTAGTAATAAACACCTACAGTGCAGTAATAAACACCTGCAGTGCAGTAATAAACACAGTGTAGTAATAAACACAGTGCAGTAATAAACACTTACAGTGTAGTAATAAACACAGTGTAGTAATAAACACAGTGCAGCAATAAACACTTACAGTGCAGTAATAAACACTTACAGTGTAGTAATAAACACAGTGCAGTAATAAACACCTACAGTGCAGTAATAAACACCTGCAGTGCAGTAATAAACACTTACAGTGCAGTAATAAGTACTTACAGTGCAGTAATAAACACAGTGTAGTAATAAACACTTACAGTGCAGTAATAAACACTTGCAGTGTAGTAATAAACACTTAGAGTGTAGTAATAAACACTTACAGTGTAGTAATAAACACAGTGTAGTAATAAACACAGTGCAGCAATAAACACTTACAGTGCAGTAATAAACACTTACAGTGCAGTAATAAACACAGTGCAGTAATAAACACCGTATAGTAATAAACACCTACAGTGCAGTAATAAACACTTACAGTGCATTAATAAACACAGTGCAGTAATAAACACAGTGTAGTAATAAACACCTACAGTGTAGTAATAAACACCTGCAGTGCAGTAATAAACACTTACAGTGCAGTAATAAACACAG
>CM038725.1:39846611-39856611 GCA_021613375.1 Megaleporinus macrocephalus
GGAGGTGGAGCTGGTGGTCAGTGGGTGTAGATGTGAGGAGGTGGAGCTGGTGGTCAGTGGGTGTAGATGTGAGGAGATGAAGCTGGTGAGGTGGTCAGTGGGTGTAGATGTGAGGAGGTGGAGCTGGTGAGGTGGTCAGTGGGTGTAGGTGTGAGGAGGTGGAGCTGGTGGTCAGTGGGTGTAGATGTGAGAAGGTGGAGCTGGTGGTCAGTGGGTGTAGGTGTGAGGAGGTGGAGCTGGTGGTCAGTGGGTGTAGATGTGAGGAGGTGGAGCTGGTGGCCAGTGGGTGTAGATGTGAGGAGGTGGAGCTGGTGGTCAATGGGTGTAGATGTGAGGAGGTGGAGCTGGTGGTCAGTGAGGTAGATGTGAGGAGATGAAGCTGGTGAGGTGGTCAGTGGGTGTAGATGTGAGGAGGTGGAGCTGGTGGTCAGTGGGTGTAGATGTGAGGAGGTGGAGCTGGTGGTCAGTGGGTGTGGATGTGAGGAGGTGGAGCTGGTGGTCAGTGGGTGTAGATGTGAGGAGATGAAGCTGGTGAGGTGGTCAGTGGGTGTAGATGTGAGGAGGTGGAGCTGGTGGTCAGTGGGTGTAGGTGTGAGGAGGTGGAGCTGGTGGTCAGTGGGTGTAGATGTGAGGAGGTGGTGCTGGTGGTCAGTGGGTGTAGGTGTGAGGAGGTGGAGCTGGTGGTCAGTGAGTGTGGATGTGAGGAGGTGGAGCTGGTGGTCAGTGAGGTAGATGTGAGGAGATGAAGCTGGTGAGGTGGTCAGTGGGTGTAGATGTGAGGAGGTGGAGCTGGTGGTCAGTGGGTGTAGATGTGAGGAGGTGGTGCTGGTGGTCAGTGGGTGTAGGTGTGAGGAGGTGGAGCTGGTGGTCAGTGAGTGTGGATGTGAGGAGGTGGAGCTGGTGGTCAGTGAGGTAGATGTGAGGAGATGAAGCTGGTGAGGTGGTCAGTGGGTGTAGATGTGAGGAGGTGGAGCTGGTGGTCAGTGGGTGTAGATGTGAGGAGGTGGAGCTGGTGGTCAGTGGGTGTGGATGTGAGGAGGTGGAGCTGGTGGTCAGTGGGTGTAGATGTGAGGAGATGAAGCTGGTGAGGTGGTCAGTGGGTGTAGATGTGAGGAGGTGGAGCTGGTGGTCAGTGGGTGTAGGTGTGAGGAGGTGGAGCTGGTGGTCAGTGGGTGTAGATGTGAGGAGGTGGTGCTGGTGGTCAGTGGGTGTAGGTGTGAGGAGGTGGAGCTGGTGGTCAGTGAGTGTGGATGTGAGGAGGTGGAGCTGGTGGTCAGTGGGTGTAGATGTGAGGAGGTGGAGCTGGTGGTCAGTGGGTGTGGATGTGAGGAGGTGGAGCTGGTGGTCAGTGGGTGTAGATGTGAGGAGATGAAGCTGGTGAGGTGGTCAGTGGGTGTAGATGTGAGGAGGTGGAGCTGGTGGTCAGTGGGTGTAGGTGTGAGGAGGTGGAGCTGGTGGTCAGTGGGTGTAGATGTGAGGAGGTGGTGCTGGTGGTCAGTGGGTGTAGGTGTGAGGAGGTGGAGCTGGTGGTCAGTGAGTGTGGATGTGAGGAGGTGGAGCTGGTGGTCAGTGGGTGTAGATGTGAGGAGGTGGAGCTGGTGTGGACCTGGCGTGGTGTTGGTTCTTCTCTCCGGGGAGAACCGTGCTGCGGTCTGGCTGAAGGGACTCTTCTTCAGGCCGGGCTTGTTCAGGCTCTCCAGGGCGCTGCGGGGGTCGTTATACCAGCCTACAGGGGGCGACACCTGCTGCACTGGACGGAAGCGCTGAGAAGAGAAGGTCAGTCAGTACATTCCACACTGCTGCTCTCCATTACTGTCTAACCCTAACCCAGAACACTGCTGTTCCTCAGGGTTCTTCAGGGTTCTTCAGGGTTCTTCAGGGTTCTTCAGGGTTCTTCAGCAAAAGAAAACACTCACAGAACCGCTCTCTTTACTGAAGAACCGGAAAGAACATCTCTGTGTGTGACTTTTGTGTGAGTGAGTGTGAGTGTGTTTGTGTGTGTATGTGTGTGAGTGTGTGTGTGTGTGTGTATGTGTGAGATTGTGTAAATGGGTGTGTTTCTGAGTGAATGTGTGTGTATGTGTTTGTGTGGAACTGAGTGTGAGTGTGTGTGAATTTGTGTGTGTCACTGTTAGTGTGTATATGTGTGTGTGTGTTTGTTAGTGAGTGTGTGTGAGAATGTGTAAATGAGTGTGTTTCTGAGTGACTGTCTGTGTGTTTGTGTGTTTGAGTGTGTGTGTGAGTGTGTGTGAGATTGTGTAAATGACTGTGTTTGAGTGACTGTGTGTGTATGTATTTTTGTGTTTGAGTGTGTGTGTATGTGTGTGAGTGTGACTGTTTTTGTGTGTGTATGTGAGTGAGTGTGTGATCGTGTAAATGAGTGTGTAAATGATTGGCTCTGTGTGTGTATGTGTGTTTGAGCGTGTGTATGTGTGTAGGTTTTTTGTGAATATGTGTGTGTGTGTGTGTGTGTATGTTTGGTTTTTGTGAATGTGTGTGTGTGTGTGTGTGTAAATGAGTGTGTTTGAGTGACTGTGTGTATGTGTTTTTGTGTGTGTGAGTGTGTGTGAGATTGTGTAAATGAGTGTGTTTGAGTGACTGTGTGTGTATGTGTTTTTGTGTGTTTGAGTGTGTGTATATGTGTGTGAGTGTAACTGTTTTTTTGTGTGTGTGTGTGTGAGTGAGTTTGTGATTGTGTATATGAGTGTGTAAATGATTGGCTGTGTGTTTATGTGTTCGTGTGGAACTGAGTGTAAAAGTGTGTTAATGCGTGTTTGTGTGTGTATGTGTGTGTTTGTGTGTATGTTTGTGTGTGCATATCCGTGTGAGTGTGTTTGTGTGTTTGTGTGAGAGGGTGTGTGTGTGTGTGTGTGTGTGTGTTTGTGAGTGAGTATGGGTGAGTGAGTGTGTGTGCATGTGTGAGTGAGTTAGTGTGTTTGTGTGTATGTTTTTGTGTGTGTGTGAGTGTGTTTGTATGTATCATTGTGTGTGCATGTCTGTGTGAGTGTTTGTGTGTTTGTTTGTGTGAGAGGGTGCATGTTTTTGTGTGTTTTTATGTATGTGTGATTGCGAGTATATGTGTAAATGTATGTGTGTGTGTATGTGTGTGAGTGAGTGTTTGTGTGTGAATGAGTGTGTGTGTGTATGTGAGTGAGTGTTTGTGTGTGAATGAGTGTGTGAATGAGAATGTGTGTTTGTGTGAGTGTGTGTGTGTGTTCGTGTGTGTATGTGTGAGTGAGTGTTTGTGTGTGAATGAGTGTGTGTGAATGAGAATGTGTGTGTGTGTTTGTGTGAGTGTGTGTGTGTGCACGTGTGTATGTGTGAGTGAGTGTTTGTGTGTGAATGAGTGTGTGTGTATGTGTATGTGTGAGTGAGTGTTTGTGTGTGAATGAGTGTGTGTGTGTGTGTATGTGTATGTGTGAGTGAGTGTTTGTGTGTGAAAGAGTGTGTGTGTATGTGTGAGTGAGTGTTTGTGTGTGAATGAGTATAAGTGTGTACTTGCCGGAGTCTGAGAGAGGAATGGTGGTCTGGACACGGTGGGGGGATCAGCGAGCTTCTCAAACTGACCCTTTACATTGTACTGACCAGGACCAGGGACCCCCTACACACACACACACACACACAAACACACATACACACACAAACACACAAACACAGACACACACATACACACACACACACAAACACACACACACACACACACAAAAACACACACACACACATACACACAAAAACACACACACACATACACACACACACACACACATACACAGACAGACACACACACACAAACACACACACACACACACACACACATACACACAGACGCATACACACAAACACACACAAACACACATACACACACACACACACACATTCACACAAACACATTCACACACACACACATACACACACACACGCATACACACACATACGTAAACATACATACACACACACACATACACACACAAACACACACACACACACACATATACACACATACACACACACACGTACACACATAAACACACACATACACACACGTACACACACACATACAAGCAAACACATACACACAAACACACACATACGCAAATACACACAAACATACACACACACACAAACACAAATATACACACACACATGTACACACACACCCATCAAACACACACATACCCATAAACAAACATACACACACACATCCACACACACATACACACACACACACACAAACACTTACACACACACATACACACAAATATACACACACACACACACATACACACACACACACACATACACACCCATCGAACACACATACACACACATCCATACACACAAACATACACACACACACACACACACACACACACACACATACATAGACGCGTGCACACACATACATACACAAACACACAATATACATACACATAGATCGTGGACTGTGTTTAAGAATGTTCTACTCAGATGTGGAGCTCTATAAAGCCACTAGGGGGCGTTTGTTTAAGGTGGACTGTCTGTTTAAGGTGGACTGTTTGTTTAAAGTGGACTGTTTGTTTAAAGTGGACTGTTTTTTTAAGGTGGACTGTTTGTTTAAAGTGCACTGTTTGTTTAAGGTGGACTGTGTTTAAGGTGGACTGTTTGTTTAAGGTGGACTGTTTGTTTAAGGTGGACTGTGTTTAAGGTGGACTGTTTGTTTAAGGTGGACTGTCTAAGGTGGACTGTCTAAGGTGGACTGTGTTTAAGGTGGACTGTCTGTTTAAGGTGGACTGTTTAAGGTGGACTGTTTGTTTAAGGTGGACTGTTTGGACTGTTTAAGGTGGACTGTTTGGACTGTTTAAGGTGGACTGTTTGTTTAAGGTGGACTGTTTGTTTAAGGTGGACTGTTTGTTTAAGGTGGACTGTCTGTTTAAGGTGGACTGTTTGTTTAAAGTGGACTGTTTTGTTTAAAGTGGACTGTTTTTTAAGGTGGACTGTTTGTTTAAAGTGCACTGTTTGTTTAAGGTGGACTGTGTTTAAGGTGGACTGTTTGTTTAAGGTGGACTGTTTGTTTAAGGTGGACTGTGTTTAAGGTGGACTGTTTGTTTAAGGTGGACTGTCTAAGGTGGACTGTCTAAGGTGGACTGTGTTTAAGGTGGACTGTCTGTTTAAGGTGGACTGTTTAAGGTGGACTGTTTGTTTAAGGTGGACTGTTTGGACTGTTTAAGGTGGACTGTTTGGACTGTTTAAGGTGGACTGTTTGTTTAAGGTGGACTGTTTAAGGTGGACTGTTTGTTTAAGGTGGACTGTTTGGACTGTTTAAGGTGGACTGTTTGTTTAAGGTGGACCTTTTAAGGTGGACTGTTTGTTTAAAGTGGACTGTTTGTTTAAGGTGGACTGTTTGTTTAAGGTGGACTGTTTGGACTGTTTAAGGTGGATTGTTTGTTTAAGGTGGACTGTTTAAGGTGGACTGTTTGTTTAAGGTTGACTGTTTAAAGTGGACTGTTTGGACTGTTTAACGTGGACTGTTTGGATTGTTTAAGGTGGACTGTTTGTTTAAGGTGGACTGTTTAAGGTGGACTGTTTAAAGTGGACTGTTTTTTTTTAAGGTGGACTGTTTAAAGTGGACTGTTTAAGGTGGACTGTTTTTTTAAGGTGGACTGTTTAAAGTGGACTGTTTAAGGTGGACTGTTTTTTTAAGGTGGACTGGTTAAAGTGGACTGTTTGTTTAAGGTGGACTGTTTGTTTAAAGTGGACTGTTTTTTTAAGGTGGACTGTTTTTTTAAAGTGGACTGTGTTTAAGGTGGACTGTTTGTTTAAGGTGGACAGTTTGTTTAAAGTGGACTGTTTGTTTAAGGTGGACTGTTTAAGGTGGACTGTTTTTTTAAGGTGGACTGTTTAAAGTGGACTGTTTAAAGTGGACTGTTTAAGGTGGACTGTTTGTTTAAGGTGGACTGTTTGTTTAAGGTGGACTGTTTAAAGTGGACTGTTTTTGGTGGACTGTTTATGGTGGACTGTTGGTTTAAGGTGGACGGTTTAAGGTGGACTGTTTAAGGTGGACTGTTTGTTTAAGGTGGACTGTTTAAGGTGGACTGTTTGTTTAATGTGGACTGTTTGTTTAAGGTGGACTGTTTGTTTAAGGTGGACTGTTTGGACTGTTTAAGGTGGACTGTTTAAGGTGGACTGTTTGTTTAAGGTGGACTGTTTGTTTAAGGTGGACTGTTTAAAGTGGACTGTTTAAGGTGGACTGTTTAAGGTGGACTGTTTGGACTGTTTAAGGTGGACTGTTTGGACTGTTTAAGGTGGACTGTTTGTTTAACGTGGACTGTTTGTTTAACGTGGACTGTTTAAGGTGGACTGTTTGTTTAAGGTGGACTGTTTTTTTAAGGTTGACTGTTTAAAGTGGACTGTTTAAGGTGGACTGTTTAAGGTGGACTGTTTGGACTGTTTAAGGTGGACTGTTTGGACTGTTTAAGGTGGACTGTTTGTTTAACGTGGACTGTTTGTTTAACGTGGACTGTTTAAGGTGGACTGTTTGTTTAAGGTGGACTGTTTTTTTAAGGTTGACTGTTTAAAGTGGACTGTTTGTTTAAGGTGGACTGTTTGTTTAAGGTGGACTGTTTGTTTAAGGTGGACTGTTTAAAGTGGACTGTTTAAGGTGGACTGTTTAAGGTGGACTGTTTGGACTGTTTAAGGTGGACTGTTTGGACTGTTTAAGGTGGACTGTTTGTTTAACGTGGACTGTTTGTTTAACGTGGACTGTTTAAGGTGGACTGTTTGTTTAAGGTGGACTGTTTGTTTAAGGTGGACTGTTTTTTTAAGGTTGACTGTTTAAAGTGGACTGTTTAAGGTGGACTGTTTGTTTAAGGTGGACTGTTTGTTTAAGGTGGACTGTTTGTTTAAGGTGGACTGTTTAAGGTGGACTGTTTTTTTAAGGTGGACTGTTTAAGGTGGACTGTTTAAAGTGGACTGTTTAAGGTGGACTGTTTAAAGTGGACTGTTTAAGGTGGACTGTTTAAAGTGGACTGTTTAAGGTGGACTGTTTAAAGTGGACTGTTTAAGGTGGACTGTTTAAAGTGGACTGTTTAAGGTGGACTGTTTGTTTAAGGTGGACTGTTTAAGGTGGACTGTTTAAGGTGGACTGTTTAAAGTGGACTGTTTAAGGTGGACTGTTTGTTTAAGGTGGACTGTTTGTTTAAGGTGGACTGTTTAAGGTGGACTGTTTGTTTAAAGTGGACTGTTTAAGGTGGACTGTTTGTTTAAGGTGGACTGTTTAAGGTGGACTGTTTGTTTAAAGTGGACTGTTTGTTTAAGGTGGACTGTTTAAGGTGGACTGTTTTTTTAAGGTGGACTGTTTAAGGTGGACTGTTTAAAGTGGACTGTTTAAGGTGGACTGTTTTTTTAAGGTGGACTGTTTGTTTAAGGTGGACTGTTTGTTTAAGGTGGACTGTTTGTTTAAAGTGGACTGTTTGTTTAAAGTGGACTGTTTAAGGTGGACTGTTTGTTTAAGGTGGACTGTTTGTTTAAGGTGGACTGTTTAAGGTGGACTGTTTGTTTAAAGTGGACTGTTTGTTTAAGGTGGACTGTTTAAGGTGGACTGTTTGTTTAAAGTGGACTGTTTAAAGTGGACTGTTTGTTTAAGGTGGACTGTTTGTTTAAGGTGGACTGTTTGTTTAAGGTGGACTGTTTAAGGTGGACTGTTTGTTTAAAGTGGACTGTTTAAAGTGGACTGTTTGTTTAAGGTGGACTGTTTGTTTAAGGTGGACTGTTTGTTTAAAGTGGACTGTTTAAAGTGGACTGTTTGTTTAAGGTGGACTGTTTGTTTAAGGTGGACTGTTTTTTTAAGGTGGACTGTTTAAGGTGGACTGTTTGTTTAAGGTGGACTGTTTAAGGTGGACTGTTTGTTTAAAGAGCCCCGCTCCGGCCCTGACTGCAGCTGTTTGATTGGATATAAGGTCTCACGCTGTAACACTGCCACCTGCAGGCCAGTGTGAGTGTGTGTACCTTCTTCTCCTCCTGCAGTGTGAGTAATTGGTGATATCTGGGGACCTGCAGCTCCGCTCGACTACTCAAATCTCTCTTCATGTTTACGTTCTCATAGCGCACAGAGTGATCCCTGTTTCACACACACACACACACACACACACACACACACACACAGCATATTACACCCACACACACACAGCATATTACACACACATACACACACACACACACACACACACATACACACACACAGCATATTACACACACACACAACATATTACACACACACACAGCATATTACACACACACACACACACACACACACACACAGCATATTACACCCACACACACACAGCATATTACACACACATACACACACACACACACACACACATACACACACACAGCATATTACACACACACACAACATATTACACACACACACAGCATATTACACACACACACACACACACACACACACACAGCATATTACACCCACACACACACAGCATATTACACACACATACACACACACACACACACACACACATACACACACACAGCATATTACACACACACACAACATATTACACACACACAGCATATTACACACACACACACACACACAGCATATTACACACACACACACCATATTACACACACAGCATATTACACACACATACACACACACAGCATATTACACACACATACACACACACAGCATATTACACACACAGCATATTACACATACACACAGCATATTACACACACACACACACAGCATATTACACACACATACACACACACAGCATATTACACACACACAGCATATTACACATACACACAGCATATTACACACACATACACACACACACACACACACACACACATACACACACACAGCATATTACACACACACACAACATATTACACACACACACAGCATATTACACACACACACACACACACATACACACACACACAGCATATTACACACACACACACACCATATTACACACACAGCATATTACACACACATACACACACACAGCATATTACACCCACACACACACAGCATATTACACACACATACACACACACACACACACACACATACACACACACAGCATATTACACACACACACAACATATTACACACACACACACAGCATATTACACACACACACACATACACACACACACAGCATATTACACACACACACACACCATATTACACACACAGCATATTACACACACATACACACACACAGCATATTACACACACATACACACACACAGCATATTACACACACAGCATATTACACATACACACAGCATATTACACACACACACACACAGCATATTACACACACATACACACACACAGCATATTACACACACACAGCATATTACACATACACACAGCATATTACACATACACACATGAACTGAAGGTGAGTCTGAACTGAGAGCGAGTCTGAACTGAGAGCGAGTCTGAACTGAGAGTGAGTCTGAACTGAGAGCGAGTCTGAACTGAAGGTGAGTCTGAACTGAGAGTGAGTCTGAACTGAGAGTGAGTCTGAACTGAATGCGAGTCTGAACTAAGAGTGAGTCTGAACTGAGAGTGAGTCTGAACTGAAGGTGAGTCTGAACTGAGAGCGAGTCTGAACTGAAGGTGAGTCTGAACTGAGAGTGAGTCTGAACTGAGAGTGAGTCTGAACTAAAAGCGAGTCTGAACTGAATGCGAGTCTGAACTAAGAGTGAGTCTGAACTGAGAGTGAGTCTGAACTGAAGGTGAGTCTGAACTGAGAGCGAGTCTGAACTGAAGGTGAGTCTGAACTGAGAGTGAGTCTGAACTGAGAGTGAGTCTGAACTAAAAGCGAGTCTGAACTGAATGCGAGTCTGAACTAAGAGTGAGTCTGAACTGAGAGTGAGTCTGAACCAAAAGTGAGTCTGAACTGAATGCGAGTCTGAACTGAGAGTGAGTCTGAACTAAAAGCGAGTCTGAACCAAAAGTGAGTCTGAACTGAATGCG
>CM038725.1:39861611-39906611 GCA_021613375.1 Megaleporinus macrocephalus
AGATTAGAATAGATCAGATCAGATCAGATTGGATCAGATCAGACGTGGGATTAAAGCCACACTAGCAGAGTTTATAGCCCACCCATTAGCACGTTGCTAACTGCGTTCAGAGTCTTTAACAAACATCAACATACGCAACAGCTGAGCTCGGCCCCCCTGAGTGAGCGGGGGTCTCGGTTCTCCCACACCGAGTCTCAAACGGGTTCTTATCCTGTGCCGTGTTACTGTTGTTTGTGTGTGTTGTTGTTGTTGTTTGTTTGTTTCTGTTGTGTATGTTGTTGTTTTGTTTGTGTTGCTGTTGTGTATGTTGTTGTTGTTGTTTTGTTTGTGTTGTTGTTGTTATGGTGGTTGTTGTTCTTACCTTGTGCCATGTTGTTGTTTTGTTTGTGTAAATGTTGTTTTGTTTGTGTAAATGTTGTATATGGTGTTGTTGTTGTTGTTTGTGTTGTTGTTGTTTTGTTTGTGTAAATGTTGTGTATGGTGTTGTTGTTTGTGTAAATGTTGTGTATGTTGTTGTTGTTGTTTGTGTTGTTTTGTTTGTGTAAATGTTGTGTGTGGTGTTGTTGCTGGTTGTGTATGGTTGTTGTTGTTGTTTGTGTAAATGTTGTGTATGTTGTTATTGCTGTTTGTGTTGTTGTTGTTTTGTTTGTGTAAATGTTGTGTTGTTGTTGCTGTTTGTGTAAATGTTGTGTATGTTGTTGTTGTTTTGTTTGTGTAAATGTTGTGTATGGTGTTGTTGTTTGTGTAAATGTTGTGTATGTTGTTATTGCTGTTTGTGGTGTTGTTGTTTGTGTAAATGTTGTGTATGTTGTTGTTGTTTTGTTTGTGTTGTTGTTATGGTGGTTGTTCTTCCCTCGGGCCGTTTTGTTGTTGTTGTTTTGTTTCTGTAAATATTGTGTATGTTGTTGTTGTTTTGTTTGTGTTGTTGTTATGGTGGTTGTTGTTCTTCCCTCGGGCAGTGTTGTTGTTTTGTTTGTGTAAATGTTGTGTCTGTTGTTTTGTTTATGTAAATGTTGTGTATGTTGTTGTTGTTATGGTTGTTGTTATGGTTGTTGTTTTTACCTCGTTCCGTGTAGTTGTTGTTGTTTTGTTTGTGTTGTTGTTATGGTTGTTATTGATCTTACCTTGTGCCGTGTTGTTGTTTTGTTTGTGTAAATTTTGTGTTTGTTGTTGATGTTGTTGTTATGGTTGTTCTTACCTCGTGCCGTGTTGTTGTTGTTGTTTTGTTTGTGTAAATGTTGTGTATGTTGTTGTTGTTTGTTTTGTTGTTGTTTTGTTTGTGTAAATGTTGTGTATGTTGTTGTTTGTGTTGTTTTATTTGTGTAAATGTTGTGTATGTTGTTGTTGTTTTGTTTGTGTAAATGTTGTGTATGGTTTTGTTTGTGTAAATGTTGTGTATGGTGTTGTTGTTTGTGTAAATGTTGTGTATGTTGTTATTGCTGTTTGTGGTGTTGTTGTTTTGTTTGTGTAAATGTTGTGTATGTTGTTGTTGTTTTGTTTGTGTTGTTGTTATGGTGGTTGTTCTTCCCTCGGGCCGTTTTGTTGTTGTTGTTTTGTTTCTGTAAATATTGTGTATGTTGTTGTTGTTTTGTTTGTGTTGTTGTTATGGTGGTTGTTGTTCTTCCCTCGGGCAGTGTTGTTGTTTTGTTTGTGTAAATGTTGTGTCTGTTGTTTTGTTTATGTAAATGTTGTGTATGTTGTTGTTGTTATGGTTGTTGTTTTTACCTCGTTCCGTGTAGTTGTTGTTGTTTTGTTTGTGTTGTTGTTATGGTTGTTATTGATCTTACCTTGTGCCGTGTTGTTGTTTTGTTTGTGTAAATTTTGTGTTTGTTGTTGATGTTGTTGTTATGGTTGTTCTTACCTCGTGCCGTGTTGTTGTTGTTGTTTTGTTTGTGTAAATGTTGTGTATGTTGTTGTTGTTTGTTTTGTTGTTGTTTTGTTTGTGTAAATGTTGTGTATGTTGTTGTTGTTTTGTTTGTGTAAATGTTGTGTATGGTGTTGTTGTTGTTTGTGTTGTTGTTTTGTTTGTGTAAATGTTGTGTATGTTGTTGTTGTTTGTGTTGTTGTTTTGTTTGTGTAAATGTTGTGTATGTTGTTGTTGTTTTGTTTGTGTAAATGTTGTGTATGTTGTTGTTTGTGTTGTTTTATTTGTGTAAATGTTGTGTATGTTGTTGTTGTTTTGTTTGTGTAAATGTTGTGTATGTTGTTGTTGTTTTGTTTATGTAAATGTTGTGTATGTTGTTGTTGTTTTGTTTGTGTAAATGTTGTGTATGTTGTTGTTGTTTGTGTAAATGTTGTGTATGTTGTTGTTGTTTTGTTTGTGTAAATGTTGTGTATGGTGTTGTTGTTGTTTTGTTTGTGTAAATGTTGTGTATGTTGTTTGTGTTGTTTTGTTTGTGTAAATGTTGTGTATGTTGTTTGTGTTGTTTTGTTTGTGTAAATGTTGTGTATGTTGTTTTTGTTGTTGTTTTGTTTGTGTAAATGTTGTGTATGGTGTTGTTGTTGTTTTGTTTGTGTAAATGTTGTGTATGTTGTTTGTGTTGTTTTGTTTGTGTAAATGTTGTATATGTTGTTTGTGTTGTTTTGTTTGTGTAAATGTTGTGTATGTTGTTTGTGTTGTTTTGTTTGTGTAAATGTTGTGTATGTTGTTTTTGTTGTTTTGTTTGTGTAAATGTTGTGTATGGTGTTGTTGTTGTTTTGTTTGTGTAAATGTTGTGTATGTTGTTGTTTTGTTTGTGTAAATGTTGTGTATGTTGTTGTTGTTTGTGTTGTTGTTTTGTTTGTGTAAATGTTGTGTATGGTGTTGTTTTGTTTGTGTAAATGTTGTGTATGTTGTTTTTGTTGTTTTGTTTGTGTAAATGTTGTGTATGGTGTTGTTGTTGTTTTGTTTGTGTAAATGTTGTGTATGTTGTTGTTTTGTTTGTGTAAATGTTGTGTATGTTGTTGTTGTTGTTGTTGTTTGTGTTGTTGTTTTGTTTGTGTAAATGTTGTGTATGGTGTTGTTTTGTTTGTGTAAATGTTGTGTATGATGTTGTTGTTGTTGCTTTGTTTGTGTTGTTGTTCTGCTGGTTGTTGTTCTTACCTCGTGCCGTGTTGTTGTTGTTGTTGTTGTTGTTGTTTACGCTCTGTATCAGCTGATAAGATCCGGGTCCCAGGGCGCTGCTGGTGGATGTGGAGTTCAGCTCGGTGGCTCTGCGCGCTCTGCTGTACATGCTGAGTCCGATAACTTCGCTTTGATCTTCTTCTTTGATCTTTCTCTACTTTGTGTGTCTGATAAGCTGAACTGGCTGTTAGATGAACTGCGCGCTCCCGTAAGCGCGTCGTTCGGTTGCCTGGATACCGCGCAGCTTGGATACGGTGTGTCACTCAGAGTTGGGCGCCGCGTGCTTAAGGAGGAACTGAGAGCTCAGTTGGTAATGACCTTTAAACAGGTATGTGCGCGTGCGCCGGGCGTTTTTTTTTGTTTTTTTTTGGGTTGGGGGTGGGGTTAGCAGTGGGGCTAACACTAAACTAGTGACTTGTTTAAGCCGGGGAGGTGCTAATGCTAACGCAGCTAACTGTTTAAGATCAGGTGGAGCTGAAACAGAACTCATTAATATTACTTTATTATTAATATTAATATTACTAATATTTCCTCCAGCTCTTCTCAAACACGTGACTGATCAGAGGACAGCAGAGAGAAGCTGAAGCAGCAGATCTGACTGACCTTGCTGACCCCAGATCAGGCCTGACATCCATTTAATGGTCATTACAGTCCGACAGGTGAGTAGCCAGTATCAACCTACAGACCTGCAGTGACCACCAGCAATACCGGACCCCCACCTGAGGCGTGGACAGACGCTGTAGCGGAGTTTGCCTCATTACTGCTGCGGGCCTACAGGTAAAACACACCTGTCTGAGCAGGTAGCTTATCTCCTGCTCAGATCAATCCCACCCCAACAGATCAATCACCTACCTTTAAACCCAACAGATCAATCTCCCACCTTTAAACCCAACAGATCAATCTCTTACCCTTAAACCCTACAGATCAATCTCCCACCTTTAAACCCAACAGATCAATCTCTTACCTTTAAACCCAACAGATCAATCTCTTACCCTTAAACCCAACACATTAATCTCTTACCTTTAACCCCAACAGATCAATCTCTTACCCTTAAACCCAACAGATCAATCTCTTTCCCATAAACCCAACAAATCAATCTCTTACCTTTAACCCAACAGATCAATCTCTTACCTTTAAACCCAACAGATCAATCTTTTACCTTTAACCCCAACAGTTCAATCTCTTTCCCTTAAACCCAACTGATCAATCTCTTACCCTTAAACCCAACAGATCAATCTCTTACCTTTAACCCCAACAGTTCAATCTCTTACCCTCAAACCCAACAGATCAATCTCTTACCTTAAACCCAACAGATCAATTTCTTATCTTAAACCCAACAGATCAGTCTCTTACCCTTAAACCCAACAGATCAATCTCTTACCTTAAACCCAACAGATCAATCTCTTACCCTTAAACCCAACAGATCAATCTCTTACCTTAAACCCAACAGATCAATCTCTTACCTTTAAACCCAACAGATCAATCTCTTACCTTTAAACACAACAGATCAATCTCTTACCCTTAAACCCAACAGATCAATCTCTTACCCTTAAACCCAACAGATCAATCTGTTACATTTAAACCCAACAAATCAATCTCTTACATTTAAACCCAACAGATCAATCTCTTACCCTTAAACCCAACAGATCAATCTCTTACCTTTAAACCCAACAGATCAATCTCTTACCTTTAAACCCAACCGATCAATCTCCCACCTTTAAACCCAACAGATCAATCTCTTACCTTTAAACCCAACAGATCAATCTCTTACCTTTAAACCCAACCGATCAATCTCCCACCTTTAAACCCGACAGATTAATCTCTTACATTTAAACTCAACAGATCAATCTCTTACCTTTAAACCCAACAGATCAGTCTCTTACATTTAAACCCAACAAATCAATCTCTTACATTTAAACCCAACAAATCAATCTCTTACATTTAAACCCAACAAATCAATATCTTACCTTTAAACCCAATAGATCAATCTCTTACCCTTAAACCCTACAGATCAATCTCTTACCCTTAAACCCAACAGATCAATCTCTTACCTTTAAACCCAACAGATCAATCTCTTACCCTTAAACCCAACAGATCAATCTCTTACCCATAAACCCAACAAATCAATCTCTTACCTTTAAACCCAACAGATCAATCTCTTACCTTTAAACCCAACAGATCAATCTTTTACCTTTAACCCCAACAGTTCAATCTCTTTCCCTTAAACCCAACTGATCAATCTCTTACCCTTAAACCCAACAGATCAATCTCTTACCTTTAACCCCAACAGTTCAATCTCTTACCCTCAAACCCAACAGATCAATCTCTTACCTTAAACCCAACAGATCAATTTCTTATCTTAAACCCAACAGATCAATCTCTTATCTTTAAACCCTACAGATCAATCTCCCACCTTTAAACCCAACAGATCAATCTCTTACCTTTAAACCCAACAGATCAATCTCTTACCCTTAAACCCAACACATCAATCTCTTACCTTTAACCCCAACAGATCAATCTCTTACCCTTAAACCCAACAGATCAATCTCTTTCCCATAAACCCAACAAATCAATCTCTTACCTTTAAACCCAACAGATCAATCTCTTACCTTTAAACCCAACAGATCAATCTTTTACCTTTAACCCCAACAGTTCAATCTCTTTCCCTTAAACCCAACTGATCAATCTCTTACCCTTAAACCCAACAGATCAATCTCTTACCTTTAACCCCAACAGTTCAATCTCTTACCCTCAAACCCAACAGATCAATCTCTTACCTTAAACCCAACAGATCAATTTCTTATCTTAAACCCAACAGATCAGTCTCTTACCCTTAAACCCAACAGATCAATCTCTTACCTTAAACCCAACAGATCAATCTCTTACCCTTAAACCCTACAGATCAATCTCCCACCTTTAAACCCAACAGATCAATCTCTTACCTTTAAACCCAACAGATCAATCTCTTACCCTTAAACCCAACACATCAATCTCTTACCTTTAACCCCAACAGATCAATCTCTTACCCTTAAACCCAACAGATCAATCTCTTTCCCATAAACCCAACAAATCAATCTCTTACCTTTAAACCCAACAGATCAATCTCTTACCTTTAAACCCAACAGATCAATCTTTTACCTTTAACCCCAACAGTTCAATCTCTTTCCCTTAAACCCAACTGATCAATCTCTTACCCTTAAACCCAACAGATCAATCTCTTACCTTTAACCCCAACAGTTCAATCTCTTACCCTCAAACCCAACAGATCAATCTCTTACCTTAAACCCAACAGATCAATTTCTTATCTTAAACCCAACAGATCAGTCTCTTACCCTTAAACCCAACAGATCAATCTCTTACCTTAAACCCAACAGATCAATCTCTTACCCTTAAACCCATCAGATCAATCTCTTACCTTAAACCCAACAGATCAATCTCTTACCTTTAAACCCAGCAGATCAATCTCTTACCTTTAAACACAACAGATCAATCTCTTACCCTTAAACCCAACAGATCAATCTCTTACCCTTAAACCCAACAGATCAATCTGTTACATTTAAACCCAACAAATCAATCTCTTACATTTAAACCCAACAGATCAATCTCTTACCCTTAAACCCAACAGATCAATCTCTTACCTTTAAACCCAACAGATCAATCTCTTACCTTTAAACCCAACAGATCAATCTCTTACCTTTAAACCCAACCGATCAATCTCCCACCTTTAAACCCAACAGATCAATCTCTTACCTTTAAACCCAGCAGATCAATCTCCCACCTTTAAACCCGACAGATTAATCTCTTACATTTAAACTCAACAGATCAATCTCTTACCTTTAAACCCAACAGATCAGTCTCTTACATTTAAACCCAACAAATCAATCTCTTACATTAAACCCAACAAATCAATCTCTTACATTTAAACCCAACAAATCAATCTCTTACATTTAAACCCAACAAATCAATATCTTACCCTTAAACCCTACAGATCAATCTCTTACCCTTAAACCCAACAGATCAATCTCTTACCTTTAAACCCAACAGATCAATCTCTTACCCTTAAACCCAACAGATCAATCTCTTACCCATAAACCCAACAAATCAATCTCTTACCTTTAAACCCAACAGATCAATCTCTTACCTTTAAACCCAACAGATCAATCTTTTACCTTTAACCCCAACAGTTCAATCTCTTTCCCTTAAACCCAACTGATCAATCTCTTACCCTTAAACCCAACAGATCAATCTCTTACCTTTAACCCCCAACAGTTCAATCTCTTACCCTCAAACCCAAACAGATCAATCTCTTACCTTAAACCCAACAGGTCAATTTCTTATCTTAAACCCAACAGATCAATCTCTTATCTTTAAACCCAACAGATCAATCTCTTATCTTTAAAACCCAACAGATCAATCTCTTACCTTTAAACCCAACAGATCAATCTCTTACCTTTAAAACCCAACAGATCAATCTCTTACCTTTAAACACAACAGATCAATCTCTTACAATTTAAACCAAACAAAATCAATCTCCCACCTTTAAACCCAACAGATCAATCTCTTACATTTAAACCCAACAGATCAATCTCTTACCTTAAACCCAGCAGATCAATCTCTTACCCTTAAACCCAACAGATCAATCTCTTACCTTTAACCCCAACAGATCACTCTCTTACCTTAAACCCAACAGATCAATCTCTTATCTTTAAACCCAACAGTTCAATCTCTTACCTTAAACCCAGCAGATCAATCTCTTACCTTTAAACCCAACAGATCAATCTCTTACCTTAAACCCAATAGATCAATCTCTTACCTTTAACCCCAACAATCAATCTCTTACCTTAAACCCAACAGATCAATCTCTTATCTTTAAACCCAACAGATCAATCTCTTACCTTAAACCCACAGATCAATCTCTTACCCTTAAACCCAACAGATCAATCTCTTACCTTAAACCCAACAGATCAATCTCTTACTTAAACCCAACAGATCAATCTCTATCTTTAAACCCTACAGATCAATCTCCCACCTTTAAACCCAACAGATCAATCTCTTACCTTTAAACCCAACAGATCAATCTCTTCCTTAAACCCAACACATCAATCTCTTACCTTTAAACCCAACAGATCAATCTCTTACCTTAAACCCAACAGATCAATCTCTTTCCCATAAACCCAACAATCAATCTCACACCTTTAAACCCAACAGATCAATCTCTTACCTTTAAACCCAACAGATCAATCTTTACCTTTAACCCCAACAGTTCAATCTCTTTCCCTTAAACCCAACTGATCAATCTCTTACCTTAAACCCAACAGATCAATCTCTTACCTTTAACCCCAACAGTTCAATCTCTTACCCTCTAAACCCCAAGCAGATCAATCTCTTACCCTTAACCCAACAGATCAATTTCTTATCTTAACCCAACAGATCAGTCTCTTACCCTTAAACCCAACAGATCAATCTCTTACCTTAAACCCAACAGATCAATCTCTTACCCTTAAACCCTACAGATCAATCTCCTCACCTTTAAACCCAACAGATCAATCTCTT
Organism: Megaleporinus macrocephalus; assembly: GCA_021613375.1. Lineage (NCBI taxonomy): Eukaryota > Metazoa > Chordata > Actinopteri > Characiformes > Anostomidae > Megaleporinus > Megaleporinus macrocephalus. The sequence continues at coordinate 39,870,268 of CM038725.1, forward strand.
ACCTTTAAAACCAACAGATCAATCTCTTACCCTTAAACCCAACAGCATCAATCTCTTACCTTTAACCCCAACAGATCAATCTCTTACCCTTAAACCCCAACAGATCAATCTCTTTCCCATAAACCCAACAAATCAATCTCTTACCTTTAAACCCAACAGATCAATCTCTACCTTTAAACCCAACAGATCAATCTTTTACCTTTAACCCAACAGTTCAATCTCTTTCCCTTAAACCCAACTGATCAATCTCTTACCCTTAAAACCCAACAGATCAATCTCTTACCTTTAACCCCCAACAGTTCAATCTCTTACCCTCAAACCCAACAGATCAATCTCTTACCTTAAACCCAACAGATCAATTTCTTATCTTAAACCCAACAGATCAGTCTCTTACCCTTAAACCCAACAGATCAATCTCTTACCTTAAACCCAACAGATCAATCTCCTTACCCTTAAACCCATCAGATCAATCTCTTACCTTAAACCCAACAGATCAATCTCTTACCTTTAAAACCCAGCAGATCAATCTCTTACCTTTAAACACACACAGATCAATCTCTTACCCTTAAACCCAACAGATCAATCTCTTACCCTTAAACCCCAACAGATCAATCTGTTACATTTAAACCCCAACAAATCAATCTCTTACATTTAAACCCAACAGATCAATCTCTTACCCTTAAACCCCAACAGATCAATCTCTTTACCTTTAAACCCAACAGATCAATCTCTTACCTTTAAACCCAACAGATCAATCTCTTACCTTTAAACCCAACCGATCAATCTCCCACCTTTAAACCCCAACAGATCAATCTCTTACCTTTAAAACCCAGCAGATCAATCTCCCACCTTTAAACCCGACAGATTAATCTCTTACATTTAAACTCAACAGATCAATCTCTTACCTTTAAACCCAACAGATCAGTCTCTTACATTTAAACCCAACAAATCAATCTCTTACATTTAAACCCAACAAATCAATCTCTTACATTTAAACCCAACAAATCAATCTCTTACATTTAAACCCAACAAATCAATATCTTACCCTTAAACCCTACAGATCAATCTCTTACCCTTAAACCCAACAGATCAATCTCTTACCTTTAAACCCAACAGATCAATCTCTTACCCTTAAACCCAACAGATCAATCTCTTACCCATAAACCCAACAAATCAATCTCTTACCTTTAAACCCCAACAGATCAATCTCTTACCTTTAAACCCAACAGATCAATCTTTTACCTTTAACCCAACAGTTCAATCTCTTTCCTTAAACCCAACTGATCAATCTCTTACCCTTAAACCCAACAGATCAATCTCTTACCTTTAACCCCAACAGTTCAATCTCTTACCCTCAAACCCAACAGATCAATCTCTTACCTTAAACCCAACAGGTCAATTTCTTATCTTAAACCCAACAGATCAATCTCTTATCTTTAAACCCAACAGATCAATCTCTTATCTTTAAACCCAACAGATCAATCTCTTACCTTTAAACCCAACAGATCAATCTCTTACCTTTAAACCCAACAGATCAATCTCTTACCTTTAAACACAACAGATCAATCTCTTACATTTAAACCAAACAAATCAATCTCCCACCTTTAAACCCAACAGATCAATCTCTTACATTTAAACCCAACAGATCAATCTCTTACCTTAAACCCAGCAGATCAATCTCTTACCCTTAAACCCAACAGATCAATCTCTTACCTTTAACCCCAACAGATCACTCTCTTACCTTAAACCCAACAGATCAATCTCTTATCTTTAAACCCAACAGTTCAATCTCTTACCTTAAACCCAGCAGATCAATCTCTTACCTTTAAACCCAGCAGATCAATCTCTTACCCTTAAACCCAATAGATCAATCTCTTACCTTTAACCCCAACAGATCACTCTCTTACCTTAAACCCAACAGATCAATCTCTTATCTTTAAACCCAACAGATCAATCTCTTACCTTAAACCCAGCAGATCAATCTCTTACCTTTAAACCCAGCAGATCAATCTCTTACCCTTAAACCCAACAGATCAATCTCTTACCTTAAACCCAGCAGATCAATCTCTTACCTTTAAACCCAGCAGATCAATCTCTTACCCTTAAACCCAACAGATCAATCTCTTATCTTTAAACCCAACAGATCAATCTCTTACCTTAAACCCAACAGATCAATCTCTTATCTTTAAACCCAACAGATCAATCTCTTACCTTAAACCCAGCAGATCAATCTCTTACCTTTAAACCCAGCAGATCAATCTCTTACCCTTAAACCCAACAGATCAATCTCTTACCTTTAACCCCAACAGATCACTCTCTTACCTTAAACCCAACAGATCAATCTCTTATCTTTAAACCCAACAGATCAATCTCTTACCTTAAACCCAGCAGATCAATCTCTTACCTTTAAACCCAGCAGATCAATCTCTTACCCTTAAACCCAACAGATCAATCTCTTACCTTAAACCCAGCAGATCAATCTCTTACCTTTAAACCCAGCAGATCAATCTCTTACCCTTAAACCCAACAGATCAATCTCTTACCTTAAACCCAGCAGATCAATCTCTTACCTTTAAACCCAGCAGATCAATCTCTTACCCTTAAACCCAGCAGATCAATCTCTTACCCTTAAACCCAGCAGATCAATCTCTTACCCTTAAACCCAACAGATCAAACTCTTACCCTTAAACCCAACAGATAAATCTCTTACCCTTAAACCCAGCAGATCAATCTCTTACCTTTAAACCCAACAGATCAATCTCTTACCCTTAAACCCAGCAGATCAATCTCTTACCTTTAAACCCAACAGATCAAACTCTTACACCTAAACCCAACAGATCAATCTCTTACCTTTAAACCCAACAGATCAATCTCTTACCTTTAAACCCAACAGATCACCCACCCTTAAACCCAACAGATCAATATCTTACCTTTAAACCCAACAGATCAATCTCTTACCTTTAAACACAACAGATCAATCTCTTACCCTTAAACCCAACAGATCAATCTCTTACCCTTAAACCCAACAGATCAATCTCTTACCGTTAAACCCAACAAATGAATCTGTTACATTTAAACCCAACAAATCAATCTCTTACATTTAAACCCAACAGATCAATCTCTTACCCTTAAACCCAACAGATCAATCTCTTACCTTTAAACCCAACAGATCAATCTCTTACCTTTAAACCCAACCGATCAATCTCCCACCTTTAAACCCAACAGATCAATCTCTTACCTTTAAACCCAACAGATCAATCTCTTACATTTAAACCCAACCGATCAATCTCCCACCTTTAAACCCAACAGATCAATCTCTTACCCTTAAACCCAAAAGATCAATCTCTTACCTTTAAATCCAACAGATCAATCTCTTACATTTAAACCCAACAGATCAGTCTCTTACCTTTAAACCCAACAGATCAATCTCTTACCTTTAAACCCAACAGATCAATCTCTTACCTTTAAACCCAACAGATCAATCCTACCTTTAAACCCAACAGATCACCCACCCTTAAACCCAACAGATCAATCTCTTACCTTTAAACCCAACAGATCAATCTCTTACCTTTAAACACAACAGATAAATCTCTTACCCTTAAACCCAACAGATCAATCTCTTACCCTTAAACCCAACAGATCAATCTGTTACATTTAAACCCAACAAATCAATCTCTTACATTTAAACCCAACAGATCAATCTCCCACCTTTAAACCCAACAGATTAATCTCTTACATTTAAACCCAACAGATCAATCTCTTACCTTTAAACCCAACAGATCAATCTCTTACCTTTAAACCCAACAGATCAGTCTCTTACATTTAAACCCAACAGATCAATCTCTTACCTTTAAACCCAACAGATCAATCTCTTACATTTAAACCCAACAAATCAATCTCTTACCTTTAACCCCAACAGTTCAATCTCTTACCCTCAAACCCAACAGATCAATCTCTTACCTTAAACCCAACAGATCAATTTCTTATCTTAAACCCAACATATCAATCTCTTATCTTTAAACCCAACAGATCAATCTCTTACCCTTAAACCCAACAGATCAATCTCTTACCTTAAACCCAACAGATCAATCTCTTATCTTTAAACCCAACAGATCAATCTCTTACCTTTAAACACAACAGATCAATCTCTTACCTTTAAACCCAACAGATCAATCTCTTACCCTTAAACCCAACAGATCAATCTCTTACCCATAAACCCAACAGATCAATCTCTTACCCTTAAACCTAACACATCAATCTCTTACCTTTAACCCAACAGACCAATCTCTTACCTTTAACCCCAACAGTTCAATCTCTTTCCCTTAAACCCAACTGATCAATCTCTTACCCTTAAACCCAACAGATCAATCTCTTACCTTTAACCCCAACAGTTCAATCTCTTACCCTCAAACACAACAGATCAATCTCTTACCTTAAACCCAACAGATCAATTTCTTATCTTAAACCCAACAGATCAATCTCTTACCTTAAACCCAACAGATCAATCTCTTATCTTCAAACCCAACAGATCAATCTCTTACCTTAAACCCAACAGATCAATCTCTTACCTTTAAACCCAACAGATCATTCTCTTACCTTTAAACACAACAGATCAATCTCTTACCTTTAAACACAACAGATCAATCTCTTACCCTTAAACCCAACAGATCAATCTCTTACCCTTAAACCCAACAGATCAATCTCTTACCTTTAAACCCAACAGATCAATCTCTTATCTTTAAACCCAACAGATCAATCTCTTACCTTAAACCCAACAGATCAATCTCTTATCTTTAAACCCAACAGATCAATCTCTTACCCTTAAACCCAGCAGATCAATCTCTTACCTTTAAACCCAACAGATCATTCCCTTACCTTTAAACACAACAGATCAATCTCTTACCTTTAAACCCAACAGATCAATCTCTTACCCTTAAACCCAACAGATCAATCTCTTACCTTTAAACCCAACAGATCAATCTCTTACCCTTAAACCCAACAGATCAATCTCTTACCCTTAAACCCAACAGATCAATCTCTTACCTTTAAATCCAACAGATCAATCTCTTACATTTAAACCCAACAGATCAATCTCTTACCTTTAAACCCAACAGATCAATCTCTTACCTTTAAACCCAACAGATCAATCTCTTACATTTAAACCCAACAAATCAATCTCTTACCTTTAAACCCAACAGATCAATCTCTTACCTTTAAACCCAACAGATCAATCTCTTACCTTTAAACCCAACAGATCAATCTCTTACATTTAAACCCAACAAATCACTCTCCCACCTTTAAACCCAACAGATCAATCTCTTACATTTAAACCCAACAGATCAATCTCTTACATTTAAACCCAACAGATCAATCTCTTACATTTAAACCCAACAGATCAATCTCTTACCCTTAAACCCAGCAGATCAATCTCTTACCTTTAAACCCAGCAGATCAATCTCTTACCCTTAAACCCAACAGATCAATCTCTTACCTTTAACCCCAACAGATCACTCTCTTACCTTAAACCCAACAGATCAATCTCTTATCTTTAAACCCAACAGATCAATCTCTTACCTTAAACCCAGCAGATCAATCTCTTACCTTTAAACCCAGCAGATCAATCTCTTACCCTTAAACCCAACAGATCAATCTCTTACCTTAAACCCAGCAGATCAATCTCTTACCTTTAAACCCAGCAGATCAATCTCTTACCCTTAAACCCAACAGATCAATCTCTTACCTTAAACCCAGCAGATCAATCTCTTACCTTTAAACCCAGCAGATCAATCTCTTACCCTTAAACCCAGCAGATCAATCTCTTACCCTTAAACCCAGCAGATCAATCTCTTACCCTTAAACCCAACAGATCAATCTCTTACCTTTAAACCCAACAGATCAAACTCTTACACCTAAACCCAACAGATCAATCTCTTACCTTTAAACCCAACAGATCAATCTCTTACCTTTAAACCCAACAGATCACCCACCCTTAAACCCAACAGATCAATATCTTACCTTTAAACCCAACAGATCAATCTCTTACCTTTAAACACAACAGATCAATCTCTTACCCTTAAACCCAACAGATCAATCTCTTACCCTTAAACCCAACAGATCAATCTCTTACCGTTAAACCCAACAAATGAATCTGTTACATTTAAACCCAACAAATCAATCTCTTACATTTAAACCCAACAGATCAATCTCTTACCCTTAAACCCAACAGATCAATCTCTTACCTTTAAACCCAACAGATCAATCTCTTACCTTTAAACCCAACCGATCAATCTCCCACCTTTAAACCCAACAGATCAATCTCTTACCTTTAAACCCAACAGATCAATCTCTTACCCTTAAACCCAACAGATCAATCTCTTACCTTTAAACCCAACAGATCAATCTCTTACCCTTAAACCCAACAGATCAATCTCTTACCCTTAAACCCAACAGATCAATCTCTTACCTTTAAATCCAACAGATCAATCTCTTACATTTAAACCCAACAGATCAATCTCTTACCTTTAAACCCAACAGATCAATCTCTTACCTTTAAACCCAACAGATCAATCTCTTACATTTAAACCCAACAAATCAATCTCTTACCTTTAAACCCAACAGATCAATCTCTTACCTTTAAACCCAACAGATCAATCTCTTACCTTTAAACCCAACAGATCAATCTCTTACATTTAAACCCAACAAATCACTCTCCCACCTTTAAACCCAACAGATCAATCTCTTACATTTAAACCCAACAGATCAATCTCTTACATTTAAACCCAACAGATCAATCTCTTACATTTAAACCCAACAGATCAATCTCTTACCCTTAAACCCAGCAGATCAATCTCTTACCTTTAAACCCAGCAGATCAATCTCTTACCCTTAAACCCAACAGATCAATCTCTTACCTTTAACCCCAACAGATCACTCTCTTACCTTAAACCCAACAGATCAATCTCTTATCTTTAAACCCAACAGATCAATCTCTTACCTTAAACCCAGCAGATCAATCTCTTACCTTTAAACCCAGCAGATCAATCTCTTACCCTTAAACCCAACAGATCAATCTCTTACCTTAAACCCAGCAGATCAATCTCTTACCTTTAAACCCAGCAGATCAATCTCTTACCCTTAAACCCAACAGATCAATCTCTTACCTTAAACCCAGCAGATCAATCTCTTACCTTTAAACCCAGCAGATCAATCTCTTACCCTTAAACCCAGCAGATCAATCTCTTACCCTTAAACCCAGCAGATCAATCTCTTACCCTTAAACCCAACAGATCAATCTCTTACCTTTAAACCCAACAGATCAAACTCTTACACCTAAACCCAACAGATCAATCTCTTACCTTTAAACCCAACAGATCAATCTCTTACCTTTAAACCCAACAGATCACCCACCCTTAAACCCAACAGATCAATATCTTACCTTTAAACCCAACAGATCAATCTCTTACCTTTAAACACAACAGATCAATCTCTTACCCTTAAACCCAACAGATCAATCTCTTACCCTTAAACCCAACAGATCAATCTCTTACCGTTAAACCCAACAAATGAATCTGTTACATTTAAACCCAACAAATCAATCTCTTACATTTAAACCCAACAGATCAATCTCTTACCCTTAAACCCAACAGATCAATCTCTTACCTTTAAACCCAACAGATCAATCTCTTACCTTTAAACCCAACCGATCAATCTCCCACCTTTAAACCCAACAGATCAATCTCTTACCTTTAAACCCAACAGATCAATCTCTTACATTTAAACCCAACCGATCAATCTCCCACCTTTAAACCCAACAGATCAATCTCTTACCCTTAAACCCAAAAGATCAATCTCTTACCTTTAAATCCAACAGATCAATCTCTTACATTTAAACCCAACAGATCAGTCTCTTACCTTTAAACCCAACAGATCAATCTCTTACCTTTAAACCCAACAGATCAATCTCTTACCTTTAAACCCAACAGATCAATCCTACCTTTAAACCCAACAGATCACCCACCCTTAAACCCAACAGATCAATCTCTTACCTTTAAACCCAACAGATCAATCTCTTACCTTTAAACACAACAGATAAATCTCTTACCCTTAAACCCAACAGATCAATCTCTTACCCTTAAACCCAACAGATCAATCTGTTACATTTAAACCCAACAAATCAATCTCTTACATTTAAACCCAACAGATCAATCTCCCACCTTTAAACCCAACAGATTAATCTCTTACATTTAAACCCAACAGATCAATCTCTTACCTTTAAACCCAACAGATCAATCTCTTACCTTTAAACCCAACAGATCAGTCTCTTACATTTAAACCCAACAGATCAATCTCTTACCTTTAAACCCAACAGATCAATCTCTTACATTTAAACCCAACAAATCAATCTCTTACCTTTAACCCCAACAGTTCAATCTCTTACCCTCAAACCCAACAGATCAATCTCTTACCTTAAACCCAACAGATCAATTTCTTATCTTAAACCCAACATATCAATCTCTTATCTTTAAACCCAACAGATCAATCTCTTACCCTTAAACCCAACAGATCAATCTCTTACCTTAAACCCAACAGATCAATCTCTTATCTTTAAACCCAACAGATCAATCTCTTACCTTTAAACACAACAGATCAATCTCTTACCTTTAAACCCAACAGATCAATCTCTTACCCTTAAACCCAACAGATCAATCTCTTACCCATAAACCCAACAGATCAATCTCTTACCCTTAAACCTAACACATCAATCTCTTACCTTTAACCCCAACAGACCAATCTCTTACCTTTAACCCCAACAGTTCAATCTCTTTCCCTTAAACCCAACTGATCAATCTCTTACCCTTAAACCCAACAGATCAATCTCTTACCTTTAACCCCAACAGTTCAATCTCTTACCCTCAAACACAACAGATCAATCTCTTACCTTAAACCCAACAGATCAATTTCTTATCTTAAACCCAACAGATCAATCTCTTATCTTTAAACCCAACAGATCAATCTCTTACCTTAAACCCAACAGATCAATCTCTTATCTTCAAACCCAACAGATCAATCTCTTACCTTAAACCCAACAGATCAATCTCTTACCTTTAAACCCAACAGATCATTCTCTTACCTTTAAACACAACAGATCAATCTCTTACCTTTAAACACAACAGATCAATCTCTTACCCTTAAACCCAACAGATCAATCTCTTACCCTTAAACCCAACAGATCAATCTCTTACCTTTAAACCCAACAGATCAATCTCTTATCTTTAAACCCAACAGATCAATCTCTTACCTTAAACCCAACAGATCAATCTCTTATCTTTAAACCCAACAGATCAATCTCTTACCCTTAAACCCAGCAGATCAATCTCTTACCTTTAAACCCAACAGATCATTCCCTTACCTTTAAACACAACAGATCAATCTCTTACCTTTAAACCCAACAGATCAATCTCTTACCCTTAAACCCAACAGATCAATCTCTTACCTTTAAACCCAACAGATCAATCTCTTACCCTTAAACCCAACAGATCAATCTCTTACCCTTAAACCCAACAGATCAATCTCTTACCTTTAAATCCAACAGATCAATCTCTTACATTTAAACCCAACAGATCAATCTCTTACCTTTAAACCCAACAGATCAATCTCTTACCTTTAAACCCAACAGATCAATCTCTTACCTTTAAACCCAACAGATCAATCTCTTACCTTTAAACCCAACAGATCACTCTCTTACCTTTAAACCCAACAGATCAATCTCTTACATTTAAACCCAACAAATCACTCTCCCACCTTTAAACCCAACAGATCAATCTCTTACATTTAAACCCAACAGATCAATCTCTTACATTTAAACCCAACAGATCAATCTCTTACATTTAAACCCAACAGATCAATCTCTTATCTTTAAACCCAACAGATCAATCTCTTATCTCATTGTCTGTGATGAGAAGGTTACTAATGTTAATTTTGGTGCCAACAGAAGTGAAATATCAAAGAACCCATTTCATACATAGTAAGTAAGAATTTATTTATAAAGCACTCTAAACACAACCGGAGACCAAAGTGCTGTACATAAAGTCAGTCCTCAGGACATGCAGGGTAAAAACAATAAACAAATAAAATACGTAACGACAGTAAAACACAGAAAAGGAGTTTAAAAGAAAAACAAAAGAAAGACAACTAGCAGCACCTCACATCACTGCAGTCTCCCGTTATTCAAAAGCAAGTTTGTAAAAGTCTGTTTTTAGACCTGACTTAAACACAGAGATAGAAGAGGCTCGGCGAATGTCGGGTGGAAGACTGTTCCAACGTCTCAGAGCATAAACCGCAAATGCACGATCACCTTTAAGTTTCAGCCGAGCTCTGGGAACAGTCAGCAGGTTCTGTGATGATGATCTAAGAGAACGTTGAGAGGTTGAGGGTGTTAGCAGGTCTGTAATATAAGAGGGGGCGGCTTATTTTGTGCCTTAAAAACAAATAACAGCACTTTAAACTGTATTCTGTACTGGACAGGTAGCCAATGTAGAGAAGCGAGCACTGGAGTGATGTGATCTCTTTTCTTAGTGCTAGTCAATAATCATCTGGCAGCAGAATTCTGGACTACTTGTAGACATTGCAATAGAGACTGACTAATCCCTTAATCTGATTAATATATAACCAATTACAATAATCAAGTCTGGAAGAAATGAAGGCATGAAGAACTTTCTCCAGGTCAGAGAAACAGAGAAAAGGCTTCAGCTTTGCAATGTTTCTCAGCTGGAAGAAACTATTCCTCATCACAGAGTTGATAAAACCCACTTGACTTGACTTGACTTGATTTGTTTATCAAATCTGAGATCTGAGTCAAAAACAACACCAAGATTTCTCACAGAGGACTTGACACATGAAGACAGACGACCCAGCTTATTAGAAACATTGTTAAGGAGATGGGGAGCACCAAAAACAATGACCTCTGTCTTGCTTACATTCAGCTGAAGAAAATTGACAGCCATCCATCTCTTAATGTCCTCAAGACAATTTAAGAGGGACATTAATGAGCCGTGGTCATTAGGTTTAATGGGAAGATATAACTGAATATCATCCACATATCAGTGAAATCTAACATCGTGCTTCCTAATAATTTGGCCCAATGGTAGCATATACAACAAAAAGAGGATAGGCCCTAGTATGGACCCTTGAGGAACACCCCAAGACATGTCTGCATAGGAGGAGAAATAGTTGCCCATGTTCACTGAAAATGTTCCAGGTAAGACCTAAACCAACTCAGGACCACTCCCTGTAACCCCACCCACTCTTCTAAGCGCCCAATAAGTATGTTATGGTCAACTGTGTCGAAAGCAGAACATAGATCCAAAACCAAAAGGATAGCACAATTTCCTGAATCAGCTATCAAGAGGTCACATTAAGGAGGGCAGACTCCGTGCTGTGCATAGCCTTAAAACCAGACTGAAAAATTTCAAAAATGTGGTTATTACTTAAAAACGGTAGTAGCTGATGATACACCACCTTTTCCAGTAATTTAGCTAAAAACAGCAATCTAGAAATCGGACGATAGCTACTGACCATTGTGACATCAAGGTTCTGCTTTTTAAGCAAAGGAGTAACTACAGCTTGTTTGAACAAAGCAGGAACCATACCAGCAGTTAAGGACGTATTGATGATGTTCTGGATAAATGGTCCCAAAACACCCATTGACTCCTTAACCAACTGAGGTGGCATAATATCAAGAGGGGTTGTTGCAGGCTTAGTGTTCATCACTAAGTCTGTAAGTTCCATCATTGAAACAGTATCAAATTCTCTAAAAACACCTAGATGTCTACATGGCTGTGGAAGAAGAACATCTGGTCCCAAAAATGTAAAATGAGATTGAATATTCTCAGACTTCCCAGTAAAAAAGTTTAAAAAGTCTTCACATAAGCCAGGGGACGGAATTAACCCAAATCCAGGTACAGGTTTAAGTAACGAGTTAACTGTCCTGAACAAAATGTTAGGTCTGTTACAATTTTTAGTAATAATATTAATTAAAAATAACCTTCCCTTGCAGATTTCACAGCCAGCTGATAATCAACTAAGCAACTTTTGAATATGTCAAAGTTTATTTGTAGTCTAAGTTTTTTCCATTTCCTCTCTGCTTTCCTACAAGCCTGCCTGATTTCCTGAGTGGCCGCATTTAACCAGGCTTACATTTTAGGTTTTACACCTAAAATCTCAGGGGGGCCACAATATCCAGAGCATTTAAACAGTCCTGATCAAATGCAGTAACTAGATCGTCAACATTAGGATGAGGCAACTCATGAGTAGGCAGCATTAAAGTGTCTAAGAAGGCTCTTGAGAAATCACTACCAGTGGATGAGCTAACATATCTAGTCAACCGACCTGGAACAGAAACTGGAAAGTGCTAAACACTACTGGCTTGTGATCAGACAAACTGGCATCTTCAATCTCTAGCTGGTCAATATCAAACCCAGTAGAAAACACCAGATCAAGTGTATGGCCTTGTACATGGGTAGGCTCATGAATGTGTTGAGTAAAATTAAAAGCATCCAAAAGTTGAATAAAATCATTTACCAAATATTTAGCAGGACAGCAAACATGTATATTAAAATCGCCCATGAGTAAAATTCTGTCAGATATAGGAACAGTCAAGCCAAGGAATTCAGAAAATTCAGTTATAAAATCACTGTGAGTTTTAGGAGGTCTATATATTGGCGCTCAAAGTAAAGGAAAAAATAGAATGAGCCTTAAAGACCAACACTTCAAAACTTTTAAACTTCTCAACATTAAGCTTTTGACATCTGAGACACTGTTTAAAAACCACCACAACTCATAATTAATTTAAAGTAGGTTTATTTTCTCAGAAATATTTTTAAAGTTGGCTAATAAATATAACAAACAGTTAGTGTTGAATATACAGTATATATATATATATATATATATATATATATATATATATATATATATATATATATATATATATATATATATATATATGCATCACCAATCAGTATGTTAAAGATTAAACAAAAAAAATCTACTATACACAGATTATATATATATATATATATATATATATATATATATATATATATATATATATATATATATATATATATATCAAGTGTATGGCCTTGTACATGGGTAGGCTCATGAATGTGTTGAGTAAAATTAAAAGCATCCAAAAGTTGAATAAAATCATTTACCAAATATTTAGCAGGACAGCAAACATGTATATTAAAATCGCCCAATATCTACTTCTATCCAGAACTGTAGACAGTGAAGATCTGGAGAGAAGATGTTCAATTGGGTAAAGTTTACATGGTTTAAGGAATAAGGCAAAATCTAATAAAGTATTTGTCTGTGCAGAAAAACAGTGTATCAGATTGTTTAGACCTTCAGGTCTTCATGATCAGTATAGCTCCTTAATTTCCATATCACCACAAAAACACCCACCTCCTTTAGCTCCACCTTTATCTCCAATGTGATGCTTCTAATGTTGATTAATGTTCCTAGAAATTCTTGTGACTATTATTTATGATGCAGCTCTGACAAACTATAAAAGCCCTGAACCTCCACAATATCTTCACTGAGGAGCTTCCACCTCAGAAGACTGCTGGGTTCAACCAAATCTTCACAGAAGACTGGCTGGAGATTTAAAGGTAGTGTTTCAGACCTTCCGTCACCAACAAATCTTTACTGTATATTTCTAATATTTCAAATATGACTGAACGTCTAACAGCAACATTACCTCAGATAAATCTGTATATATGTCTGGGTTCTGAATGTGGAATCTCTTGATCTGTATGCAGTCCCTGCTGATCATGGGTATCCGGTGTGCCTCCTTGATCCTTTGGATTGTGTGTCCTCTCACTGTCCATCTAGCTGGTGATAAAACATTTTCATTCACTTACAAACAATCATGTTACTGTTTCAGGACAGTGAATAAAACAGTTGGATTGATTATAACAGTTCATGTTAATGTGTTAAGTCAACCAAACTATTTGATAAAACAGTGCTTGGTCCTTTGTTGACCTCAAACAATGAATCATCTGTAAAAAAGTGATGAACTTTTATTGAAAGCTAATTTAGCACAGTCCCCTTCTCTGTGGTCACAACTGGGAAACCCCTGATAGAATCTTAGACGCTTTTAGTCAGAATAATTATCCCCCGTTTATTAATTATTCATGTGCTTCAACCATAATGTGCAATAACATGTTTTTCAGAGGTAAAAATAAGAAACTATGTCATTAAACTAGTTCCAAAATGGTATTGTGGTATCTAACCTTGGACTTACAAACAAACATGCATTTTCTAGTTTTTGAGTCTTGAGAAAATGTTGCATCTATAAATATTAGTGTTTTTCATTTTAATTGTAAGACGAGATAAGATTTATGTATTCAGCTCATGACTGAGCTCTGTAAATCTAATGTTTCAGATTTGTACACTATCAGATGCTGAAGGACACTGAAGAACCCAACTACACTTATTCAATCATATGCTACAGACCATTCGTGCTTTCTACTTCTTACATTTACGCTCCATTATCAGTACTTTCTACTCCTTACATTTACACTCCATTATCAGTACTTTCTACTCTTTACATTTACACTCCATTATCAGTACTTTCTACTCCTTACATTTACACTCCATTATCAGTACTTTCTACTCCTTACATTTACACTCCATTATCAGTACTTTCTACTCCTTACATTTACACTCCATTATCAGTACTTTATACTCCTTACATTTACACTCCATTATCAGTACTTTATACTCCTCACATTTACACTCCATTATCACTACTTTCTACTCCTTACATTTACACTCCATTATCAGTACTTTATACTCCTCACATTTACACTCCATTATCAGTACTTTCTACTCCTTACATTTACGCTCCATTATCAGTACTTTCTACTCCTTACATTTACACTTCATTATCAGTACTTTCTACTCCTTACATTTACACTCCATTATCAGTACTTTCTACTCCTTACATTTACGCTCCATTATCAGTACTTTCTACTCCTTACATTTACACTCCATTATCAGTACTTTCTACTCCTTACATTTACACTCCATTATCTGTACTTTCTACTCCTTACATTTACACTCCATTATCAGTACTTTCTACTCCTTACATTTACGCTCCATTATCAGTACTTTCTACTCCTTACATTTACACTCCATTATCAGTACTTTCTACTCCTTACATTTACGCTCCATTATCAGTACTTTCTACTCCTTACATTTATGCTCCATTATCAGTACTTTCTACTCCTTACATTTACGCTCCATTATCAGTACTTTCTACTCCTTACATTTACACTCCATTATCAGTGCTTTCTACTCCTTACATTTACACTCCATTATCAGTGCTTTCTACTCCTTACATTTACGCTCCATTATCAGTACTTTCTACTCCTTACATTTACGCTCCATTATCAGTACTTTCTACTCCTTACATTTACACTCCATTATCAGTACTTTCTACTCCTTACATTTACACTCCATTATCAGTACTTTCTACTCCTTACATTTATGCTCCATTATCAGTACTTTCTACTCCTTACATTTACGCTCCATTATCAGTACTTTCTACTCCTTACATTTACACTCCATTATCAGTGCTTTCTACTCCTTACATTTACACTCCATTATCAGTGCTTTCTACTCCTTACATTTACGCTCCATTATCAGTACTTTCTACTCCTTACATTTACGCTCCATTATCAGTACTTTCTACTCCTTACATTTACGCTCCATTATCAGTACTTTCTACTCCTTACATTTACGCTCCATTATCAGTACTTTCTACTCCTTACATTTACACTCCATTATTGGCAACTTATCTATGGGTGTAACTGCATTGGGCAGCAAGCTTTTGGGAAAAGAAGACTTTGTCCAATCATAGTGCTAGTTTTAAACTCTTCAAACAGGCTACGAGTGGAAAGCCGGTGAGCCGCCAAAACAATAGCAAAGAAATTGTTTTTTATCTCTCTCGGTCCGTCTTCATACTGGGACGGGTTTTAAAGGGAGGACGGTGCTAAACACAGTTTCAGAGATAACTGGTAGGTGTGGGAATTGTGAATTGGGGTGGTTTAGTTTTTTATGAGCATATATTCACTGATTCCCATTGCCCCGGTGCAAATATTCCTGACCTCGTGCTCGCACCGTTGTGTGCAGGTCTGCTATTTCATTTCAGCTTGTTTTCATTCATGTACATTTACATTCCAGTAAAGATTATTGATAACATGTCTTTGAAGTTTGACTTCATTACAATACTTATAGACGACTAGTCATCATATCTTCTGCTCCATGAAACACATGTTAATGTTCAGTAGTAACAGATATTATACAAGATGGCCGCGCGCGGTGGTGCAGCAGCTTCTCACGCTCCCAGCGAAAACCCAGCTTCTAGTTATTTTTACGTCGGTTCTGATAGCGACTTCACGCGCCTTAAGCCTGTGAGTTACAGCCGAACCGAACTTTTTAAGATTAAGGACAGCTCTGCCACAAAAGTAGCAACTATGGACAGTAGTTTCAGAGCCAAGCTGGGCAGACTACAACTTCTCCGGACACCGGCGTGGCGGGTCAGAGCGGTACGAACAAAGGGCAAAAGGAAGCGATGCAGGCGAAGACTGAAGAGAGGGAAGCGGGCCGGCGTGCTAGCCAGGCTCAAGGCTAACGCCGACAGACCCCCGATTCCATCTCTCTTCCTGTCCAACGTTCGCTCTTTGGACAACAAGCTGGACCTTCTGCGGCTGAGGATGAGTGTTTCTGATGAGATGAGGAACTGCGCTGTGATCTGTCTCACGGAAACATGGCTAAACGACAGCATGCCGGACTCAGCCTTCCAGCTCGCCGGCCGGCAGCTCTTCCGCGCGGACCGCAACCAGCTGTCCGGAAAAGCACGAGGGGGCGGCTTATGCGTCTACATAAACAAAGGTTGGTGCACAAACTGTGTGATGGTAAACGCCCTATGCTCCGAGGCAACAGAACAGCTGACCGTGAAGTGTCGGCCACACTATCTGCCTCGGGAGTTTACAGCTGTGTTCGTCATTGCCGTTTACATAGCACCGGATGCTAATGCTAACAACGCACTGAAGGAGCTACATGACAACATCAGCTCGCTTCAGAACAAGCATCCGGAGGCGTTTTACGTGGTGGCGGGGGATTTTAACCACGTGAACCTGACGAACATTTTGCCGAGGTTTTACCAACACATAGACATTCCAACACGGGGAGACAACACACTCGACCGTGTTTACACCAACATCAGAGACGCGTACAGAGCCGTCCCCCACCCCCACCTCGGGCTCTCCGACCACATCTCCATTATGCTGGTCCCTGCATACCACCCCCCGCTGCGACGCTCCAGACCCACACAGAAGACCATCACTGTGTGGCCCGGTGACGCAGACGCTGTGCTGCAGGACTGTTTCGGCTGCACGGACTGGCATGTCTTTAGGGAGGCTGCTGAGAGTGAGGGGGAGCTGGATCTGGAGGATTACACATCTGCTGTCCTCGGGTACATCAGCAAGTGTGTGGAGGATGTCACCACCACAAAGACAGTGACCTGCTACCCGAACCAGAAACCCTGGCTGAATGGAGAGGTGCGTGCTCTACTGAAAGCCAGGGATGCTGCCTTCAGGTCTGGCGACGCACAGGAACTCAGGAGGGCTAGAAGAGAGCTGACCGCAGGTGTTAAGAGGGCCAAAGCTGCATATGCTCTGAAAATCCAGGGACACTTCTCCTCCCAGGATCCTAGGAGCATGTGGAGGGGAATTAAGTGCATCACAGACTATAAAACCAGAGATGCACAATGTTCCAAAGACCCCTCCCTGCCCGAGGCTCTCAACAAATTCTATGCCCGCTTTGAGGACCCTGACACCCCGCCCAGCATAAGACTCACCCCTCCACCTGGAGAAGTACCCCTCTGTGTGACACCAGCAGAGGTAAGGAGGACCCTCAGGAGGATCAACCCCCGGAAAAGTGCTGGTCCGGATAATATACCCGGACGAGTACTACGGGAGTGCGCTGATCAGATCTCCGAGGTCCTGGCAGACATTTTCAATGTCTCCCTCACCCAGGCAGCTGTTCCCACCTGCCTGAAGACCGCCACCATCATCCCGGTCCCCAAGAGCTCCACAGTGACAGGTCTGAATGACTACCGGCCGATAGCTCTCACGCCGATAGTCACTAAATGCTTTGAAAGACTGGTTATGACCCACATCAAAGCCACCATCGACGTCACTGTGGACCCACACCAGTACGCCTACAGGAGGAACCGATCCACAGACGATGCCATTTCCTCTGTGGTCCACACTGCCCTCACCCACCTGGAGCAGAAGGACTCTTATGTCCGTATGCTCTTTGTGGACTTCACTTCCGCCTTTAACACCATGATACCCCAGACACTGACAGATAAGCTCTCCTCACTTGGTCTGCGCTCTTCTCTTTGCAACTGGGTCCTGGACTTCCTGACCAACAGGCCGCAGTCTGTGAGGATCCACAACCTCTCCTCCTCCACCACAATCCTCAGCACTGGCTCCCCTCAGGGCTGTGTGTTGAGCCCCCTCTTGTTCACGCTGCTCACATATGACTGCTCACCCATCCACCCAGGCTGTCATATTGTGAAGTTTGCGGACGACACAGCAGTGGTCGGATGCATCACAAACAGTGATGAGTCTGGCTACAGACGGGAGGTAGAACACCTGGAGGGTTGGTGCAGAAAGAACAACCTCTGCATCAACATAAAGAAGACGAAGGAGATGATTGTGGACTTCAGAAGGGGCAGACATGCCCACCTCCCCCTGCATGTCGGAGGGTCTGCGGTGGAAGTGGTCTCCAGCTACAGGTACTTGGGTGTTCACCTGAGCAACAACCTCACCTGGAGCAACAACACTTCCAGCCTGGTCAGGAAGGCACATCAGCGGCTCTACTTCCTCAGGCGGTTGAGGCGAGCTGGGCTCGGGAGCTCGGTCCTCACCTCCTTCTACAGATGTGTGGTGGAGAGCGTTCTATGCTCCAGCATCAACGTGTGGCACGGAAGCTGCTCTGCTGCAGACAGGAAAGCTCTGCAGAGGGTGGTGAAGGCTGCACAGAGGTCTGTCGGAGTCAGCCTCCCCACCACCACGGACATATACACCTCCAGATGCAGGAAGAGGGCCACCTGCATCATGAAGGACCCCACTCATCCAGCACACTCACTGTTTGTCCCGCTCCCCTCAGGCAGGAGGCTGCGGAGTGTTAAGTGTAGAACGAACAGACTGAGGAACAGCTTCATTCCGGAAGCTGTAAGACTTTTAAACGCCACTTAGTGGAACCACTGCACTGACACTTTTACTGCACTGACACTTTTACGACACCAGTCACTTTAATACACTCTGCTGCTACCTTCTCCATTCCTGTTTATTTTATTTTCATATATTTTATATATTTATGTTTATTTATTTAAGTACTGCTGTCTGGGTAAAACTGGGTCCTTGGGTACCACAATTTCGTTCCACCCCATGTACCACATGTGATGCGAATGACAATAAAGTCTCCTTGAATCCTTGAATCCTTGAATCCTTGATATGCTTCTTTAATATATTTACATTGTTCTAAACTACATTCATGTTTAATGGGCGTATATGAGCTGAAACAGGAAGCCTAGCGCATCCCAAACTGATCAACATTAACATTTTAATATAACATTATAGTCATTATGGCTTTTAGAAGAATGGGGTTTTTGGGGATATGGGCTAGTGAACTATAGACCCCTGTGGTGCGGACTAAGTTTTTGTCCTTAATGGTATTTTTTTCTTACATTACTTTTACTTTTATACTTTAAGTAGTTCTGAAAGCAGTACTTTTACACTTTTACTGGAGTAAAAAGCTTCAGTTGATACTTCAACTTTTACAGAAGTATTTTTAAACCCTAGTATCTATACTACTACCTGAGTATCTATACTTCTACCTAAGTATCTATACTTCTACCTGAGTATCTATACTTCTACCTGAGTAATGAACGTAAATATTTTTGATAGCTTTGTATATGTATATATTAGTATATGTTGTACACAGATCAAACATCCGGGTCCTACGAGGATGTTTAACAAGGCGGAGTAACCAAATAATAGTCCAGCTGCAGGTTTCTGAGCCTTCTCTGTGCTAAGGTAGATAAGGAAGCTCTCATAGCGTGAAACATCTGTTAACCCTTTATATTTATATTGCATATAGTGATCTTAGGCTGGTGTACGGCTGTTTGGCTCTGGAAACCCACTCCGTCAGCACTCATTAGACCTAATCTATAAGTCTGTGTGGTCTGCCTTAGAAGTGATCCTAAACTTAAATCATCTCCTTATAAGTTTTATGATAATGTCTGTCTGTTCTGATTCTACTGCACATCCATCCATCTGTTCAGCATTGTTGATTCTGGTAGAGTGTCTCTTAGTATTTCAACATCAGTTGCTCACTTGCAGCTCCCATTTGAGGACCGTGTGCTGTTGTGTTCTAATATATCAGCAAAGCAGGAGACACTGAGGCTTAGAAATGAGCAGAATAAACTTTGTGTTTTCTAAAAGTATGTTTGTGTTTGAGACTCTCTGTTTGAAACTAAGATACGTCTCATGAAAAGGACCTACTTTGCTAGAAGCCTAATGAAAAGAGGTTTTTCTGAACTGTTGAATGTCTCTAGGTTTGAACTACAACTTCAGGAATTACAAGATCATGTAAAAGTGTAGGGTTTGTTGTTTTTGGACAAATGTATCATCTTTTTAATTCTTCAAACTCTAACAACCTGTTGTTGATGCAGATGTGAAGGAGGAAAAGCAAGCTCTCAGAAGCTCTGGATGGGAACCGTATGGATCACGCAAGTTCAAATTCTTTAACATGGAGCTCACGTGGGAGGAGGCTGAGGTAAATTTATTCAATGATGTTTGTACGGGTGTGCAGTCTGAATCTCTACACTAAGTGGACTCCTACCCTCCAAGGCTTTATTTATATTTTAAATAGGTGTGGTGTTTTAGTTGTGAGAATATAATATTATAAAGCAGTTCTGTTAGCATCTTGTTCCAGATCTTGTTCTATCAACTCTCCCTGCAGAGGAACTGTATTCAGAACAACGGCCATCTGGCTTCAGTGCATGGTGAGAGTGAAGACCGCTTCATTAAGCGTCTGATTAACATCGCGACTGGTCAGGATCTTCCTACGTGGCTCGGAGGCTACAACAGTCCAGTGGTTCGTGTGTTTAAGTTGGTGCTGAATCTGTCACAGTGGTCTACAGGCTGACTCTCTTCTCTCTGAAACAATAAACACTCATTTCAATTTGCTGTTCTTCAGGCTCCCAGTCGCTGGTATTGGAGCGATGAGTCTCCCTTTGACATCCAGAAATGGGCCCCAGGAGAGCCAAATGGCTCTGGAAAATGTCTGCAGACCAACTACAATGGTAACGAGATTGCAGGTCTTCTCCAAATGTCTGGAAGGTTCACACACGCTCTACTGGTGGCTACATGTTCATCTCACTTCCTAGCATAGTTCTGTTAATATAAAGTTTATGATTTTTATTGATATTTTATAAAATGTATTATTATTTATTTTTCTGTTATTATCTTCTACACCTCTATGCTTTTCAGACACTGAAACATGTTCTTATTGTCAGTTCATTTTGTAATGGAAATATTTGGACTGCTCTTATAGGAGGCTGGGATGATACTGGTTCTAACAACAAACTTCCTTTTGTCTGTGCCCGCAGGAACATGAAAGGTATGTTCAAAGTATTCTAGAAATTATGTTTGTGTATGTATTTAGTTTGTTAATGTCTCTGTTAATGTCCTGAGATTAACTACATCAGAATTTAATCCTAGTAGATATCTAAAGTATTAATACTAAACTGTACTTTAACTGCAGTTTGATCTAATTCAGTAGAATAGCCCGTATATGTTGTACACAGATCAAACATCCGGGTCCTACGAGGATATTTAACAAGGCGGAGTAACCAAATAATAGTCCAGCTGCAGGTTTCTGAGCCTTCTCTGTGCTAAGGTAGATAAGGAAGCTCTCATAGCTTGAAACATCTGTTAACACTCTACATAGAGGTTCCTTAAACCTGACAGTGCAGTGACTCTACCTGAAATAGAAGAACTCTTGTCTGGAGTTCATGGCACCAGAACACATTTGTGAGAAGAGAAGATTAAGTGAAAGGAAATTCCTCACTAATAACTAATAGACAGGCTTTTGTGTCCACATGCAGAGGGCAGTCCCTTTACCCAGTCCCAGATTTCCCCCAATAGGTTAAATGCAGTGAACAAATAGAAATTGTATACTAAAATTTGGTGTAAAAGTGTAAATGTGTATGGTAAAGGTGTAAAGGTGTATGGTGAAGGTGTAAAAGTGTAAAGGTGTGTGGTAAAGGTGTAAAGTTGTATGGTAAAGGTGTAAATGTGTATGGTGAAGGTGTAAAAGTGTAAAGGTGTAGGGTAAAGGTGTAAAGATGTATGGTAAAGGTGTAAAAGTGTAAAAGGTGTAAAAGTGTGAAGTTGTGAAAGTGTGAAGGTGTATGGTAAAGGTGTAAAGATGTATGGTAAAAGTGTAAAGGTGTAAATATGTATGGTGAAGGTGTAAAAGTGTAAAGGTGTAAGGTAAAGATGTAAAAGCGTAAAGATGTATGGTGAGGGTGTAAGGGTGTATGGTAAAGGTTTAAAAGTGTAAAGGTGTAAAAATGTAAAGGTGTATGGTAAAGGTGTAAAATTGTAAAGGTGTAAAAATGTAAAGGTGTAAAAATGTAAAGGTGTATGGTAAAGGTGTAAAGATGTATGGTAAAAGTGTAAAGTTGTAAATTAGTATGGTGAAGGCGTAAAGATGTTTGGTAAAGGTTTAAAAGTGTAAAGGTATATGGTGAAGGTGTAAAGATCTATGGTAAACAGGCTCTTTGAAAACCAGCATGTTTGTCAGTTTTACACTCTTGAATCTATAGATTGATTCTAATGATGTTTGTTTCTTGTTGTAGGTGGTTTCTGAAGTTTAACCTGGACTCGTTCACGTATACCAGAGGGCTCAAAGAATGATCAACAGTGGAGCTTTGGTAGCCCCAGAAATTAAAGATAAAAGATTGTAGAGGCTTGTGTTTCCAGTTTCTATGTTTAATCTAAAGATTCATTTACTTTAAATCTAAAGATTGTCTGTGGGAGATACTATGATTCATCTTAAATAAAATTCAGCATTGCATAACTCATAATGTTTATTAAATGATTTATTACTGATCTGTACTACTACTATACTTACTATATTCACAATACTCCAGGGTCCATGCAGTAGAGGCCCTATTTCTTTTATGCTTTGATACTGAATTTGATTTGAATTTCATTTCCTGGCTAAATTTAGAAAAGTGTTATATTAAATTATTTTGAATGATTGCGATCTAAAACAGTGTTCATTAATGCAACGTGTAATTGTTTAATGTGCCTTACACTATACAGTGAACCATCAGATACACAATGGTCCTACAGTTCTTTAAAGACGATGTTCAATTTGATTTCATTCTTTAAAAAAAACACATTCCTGCAACATTTATTTTAAACTTTATGTAAACTGAAAGCATTAGTCAGAAAAAACACTAAAATATGTTTAAAATATAAAATATGGTGAGTTAAATTATAAAATACGCTGAGTTCGAATATAAAATATGGTAAGCTAAAATATAAAATATGGTGAGTTCAAATAAATAATAGATTTAATTAAAATATAAAATATGGTGAATTAAGATACTGTGTGTTCAAATGTAAAATATTAAACATCAAATTTTTCTCATCATTAATTCTTTATTTAAACTGAAAAAAATAGCATTAGTCAGAAAAAATGCACTAAAATATCTTTAAAATATCAAATATAAAATACGGTGAGTTAAAATGTAAAATATGGTGAGTAAAAATATAAAATACAGTTATTTAAAATATAAAATATGATGAATTAAGATACAGTGAGGTAAAATATAAAATATGATGAATTAAAATATGAAATATAGTGAATTAAAATATAGTGAGTTAAAATATAATATATGGTGAATTCAAATATAAAATATGGTGAATTAAGTCCTTAAATAATCATATATGGTCTTTTACCAAGATTTCTCTTTTAATGCACTTACAGTCATACGATTTATTCTCCAGGAAAAGCAGCACCGACATTATAAACGTACTTTTGCACGTTGAGTGCAGTTACAGATTGAGCAAGACCAGAGAGACTCACCAATCGCCAAGACCTACACAATGTAGCCAATGTAATCAGAAAACTAACACGGAGAAACAGTTTAATCTCCAGTTTGAACCGTTTTAGTCTACATTTAAGTAACAGTCGAGACACACGTTACATGTTACTAAACTAAATTCTCCCGGGATTCAGACTGTCGCTCAGTGAGGAACTTCAACATCTCCGAGTTTATCTTTATTCATTCTCCTCTGCTCTGGTTCCTTGTTTCAGATTGATTATCAGAAGACTTCAAACTAAAAATATACATTTATATACAAAAATATACATATACTCTCACTGAAAAGGTCACTACAGCTCTTCTTTAAATGACCCATGCAGGACACTGACCTCTGAATACTGAATATGAATAACTCCGTGTTGTTGATGGAACCAGACATGCTGTTAAACTACTGTTTGATGTACTGCCAACTGATAAAGTTCCTCACCTGAAACACAAGTTGGTGTTTAGATTCTCAGGTACACATTTAACTCACTGTCTCTAATTAGGTCTGTATATGAATTTGCCTACATACCAACCAATTACGTGAACCTGCGTTAAACATTATATGAAATTATGTGATATTTTAAATGATAACAGTATATGACAAAGATCACAAATCTAAACAATAATAAAACTTACTTTCTCTGTTCATTAGTAACACTTTTGTGTGTCACTGAATGACTTCCTCTCAGCACCTGCAGAGGTCCTAGTCTCCAGAGTTCTAGGTACCCCAGGACACACCCACCTCCTGCATGTACACAGTCTTTGGACTTCCTTGTTGAACTCGCAGCTTCCCTCGAGCTTCCCCCGATTTGACTTTTGAACTTATCTTATTGACTCTGAATTCTGTCCAGACATCCTCCTTTTCAGGAGTGGAATATATGTCCCCACAGGGACATAACCCTAACCCTAACCCTAACCCTGTTGTGTCTCTCTCCGGAGTAACACAGAGGACTGAATTCTATGAAGAACGTTCTTACAGGACCTTTATCCTGGTAACTTAGGTGGCACTAGGGGGCCTATACTATCCATTGTCCAGAGGAGAGATCAACGCCTACAGTACCCGGGGCCCATTGGTTTCCATCCACGGCTGCTTCTTCAAAATCCACAAGCACCTGCTCTGGCAGCCATTCATAACACTGCCCCGCTTTCAGCTGCTCTTCTGGGCTTCTTTGGCCTTCTACCTGGACTTCATCCTTATTTGCATTGTTTCCTGTGTTGTTGTTAATACAAGCCCTGCGTAAGGATCTAACTATCTAACTAAGCATCGGATTCATTACAGAATAATGTGCCAAACATCGATCCAGCAACCTTCAACATGCAGGAGGAGCTGCTGGCACAGGCTCGCCTGCTGGGTTCCCATGAGGAGCACCTTCAGCAGCTGACTCACTCCATAACGGAGCTCCTCTGCTCCATCCAGGCCCTGCAGGTTCCCCTGCCACTCTCCACCACCACTACTGGTCCAGAAGCTGCTCCAGCCATGTACCAGGTACCGACCGGCGTGTTCCTGCTAGCTGCCCCGGATAAGTATGATGGATCTCCTGACGTGCAACAGCTTTCTAATGCAATGTTCCCTCTTCTTACGCCGTTTGCTCCACTCCTTTCCCTTAGAGAGAGCGATGGTTCCCTCATCTCACAGGGAAGGCGTTGCGATGGGCTACTGCACTGTGGGGGTCAGATTCCCCAGAGCTTCGTTCATACACGCTGTTCGAGCAAAAGTTCTGGGAAGTCCTCAGTCACGCAGCCACTGGCGGAGATCCCGGCAAGCAGCTGCTACGTCTATGGCAATGTAGGAGCACAGCAGTGACTCACTCTCTGTCTTTCCGGACCTGAGCGGCTGGGAGCGGGGGGGACCAGCCAGCTCTGAAGACAATGATGTTTATTCTTCTTCTGTGACGACGCGCTGTTGATAGCTTAAAGAAAAACTAATAGATACCAACTTAATTGTAAATGAATTTATTATACTAAAAAGTATTGCATCTTATCTGATATCTTCTGGTTCCAGAGAGAGGCCTTCTCATCTCCTGATCTGAAGACGCTCTGAGGTGTGTGTGTTGAGGGTAATGCTTAAATAAATTATTCGGGACCCCCAGACATATGGTCCAAATACCTTCCCATATTTGGTGCAGAAGTGACTATGCTATATGGTTTGTTAATACAAGCCGTACATTAACCTCTGACCCAAACTTTCTCTAAAACATTCTCTTACGCATAGCAGAAGATGAACTGGACTTTATTCATCCTATGCAGCTTAATAAGTATATATAAAATTGTAGGAATATAAAAATGTATATGGAAAATTCACTTCAACAGCGTATCAGAAGGGGCTATATGGTGGTTCAATCTGGACTAAACTCAGACGATAAAATGAACGATGGGCAAAAAAAAAACAAAGAGAAAAAAAAATGCACAAACAAACAAACAGCTCTAACAGATCTGATCCTACTGTAAGGCTTTCGGTAGCAGTTGATTCCTGTAACATTTTCTCTTTTCTTTCTTGTAACTTCTCCTTCGTCTTTCTGCTCCTAGACTCTCGAATTTGACTTTACTCGACTTTTACTTTATTTGGCTTTGCACCGTCTGTTTATCAGACTCCTGGGCTCCTCCCTCAAGGGCGGGGCCCAGCCACGGATAGGTTGTTCATATACTTGGTGATTTTGAGCTACCTAAAATTCCAGCACGTAAAAGAGGAAAGATAACCAAATTAAATGCAATTAAACTTTCTGGGTTTTGAAATCAAATAACTATTATAACCCAAAACTCACAAGCAAAAAATAGGCAAAAAAAGGTTACTGATCTTAAGGAAAACTTCAGTATGCTTTTCCAAAATCTAGTAAATTCAGAGATTCCTTCTCTGATAAGGTTAAGATACACAAGAAACAAATACAGAGTAACAAATTGATGACTGAGACAAAGAGAAGACCCCTGTGGTTTAACAATCATCCTTTTTCCAATGTTGGTAGAGAGTTCTTTTGTTTGCGAAAGTCGTTAGTGACACAACAGACCTTATGAGCAAGATATGGTGAAGACTCAGTTTAATTGCTGTTGCTTCAAGTTAACAGTCGAGGGGTCTCAGGAAGTTTATCGCAGAAAAGCCTGCGTCGTCAGGAATGTTAGGGTCAGTCCTCATGACCGACGTTGTGTTTGCTACAATATTAATAATTATCCTGTTTTTAAATATTTAACACCATAAAGAACAATATTTAACACTTTAGAGTCACACAGTAAAGTATAAACAGATCCAGTTACACTGTAAACACACACAGTAAAGTATTACCAGATCCAGTTACACTGTAAACACACACAGTAAAGTATTACCAGATCCAGTTACACTGTAAACACACACAGTAAAGTATAACCAGATCCAGTTACACTGTAAACACACACAGTAAAGTATAAACAGATCCAGTTACACTGTAAACACACACAGTAAAGTATTACCAGATCCAGTTACACTGTAAACACACACAGTAAAGTATTACCAGATCCAGTTACACTGTAAACACACACAGTAAAGTATAACCAGATCCAGTTACACTGTAAACACACACAGTAAAGTATAACCAGATCCAGTTACACTGTAAACACACACAATAAAGTATTACCAGATCCAGTTACACTGTAAACACACACAGAAAAGTATTACCAGATCCAGTTACACTGTAAACACACACAATAAAGTATTACCAGATCCAGTTACACTGTAAACACACACAGTAAAGTATTACCAGATCCAGTTACACTGTAAACACACACAGTAAAGTATAAGCAGATCCAGTTACACTGTAAACACACACAGTAAAGTATAAGCAGATCCAGTTACACTGTAAACACACACAGTAAAGTATAACCAGATCCAGTTACACTGTAAACACACACAGTAAAGTATAAGCAGATCCAGTTACACTGTAAACACACACAGTAAAGTATAACCAGATCCAGTTACACTGTAAACACACACAGTAAAGTATTACCAGATCCAGTTACACTGTAAACACACACATTAAAGTATAACCAGATCCAGTTACACTGTAAACACACACAGTAAAGTATAACCAGATCCAGTTACACTGTAAACACACACAGTAAAGTATAAGCAGATCCAGTTACACTGTAAACACACACAGTAAAGTATAACCAGATCCAGTTACACTGTAAACACACACAGTAAAGTATAACCTGATCTAGTTACACTGTAAACACCCACAGTAGAATATAACCAGATCCAGTTACACTGTAAACACACACAGTAAAGTATAACCAGATCCAGTTACACTGTAAACACACACAGTAAAGTTTTACCAGATCCAGTTACGCTGTAAACACACACAGTAAAGTATAACCAGATCCAGTTACACTGTAAACACACACAGTAAAGTATTACCAGATCCAGTTACGCTGTAAACACACACAGTAAAGTATTACCAGATCCAGTTACACTGTAAACACACACAGTAAAGTATTACCAGATCCAGTTACACTGTAAACACACACAGTAAAGTATAAGCAGATCCAGTTACACTGTAAACACACACAGTAAAGTATTACCAGATCCAGTTACACTGTAAACACACACAGTAAAGTATTACCAGATCCAGTTACACTGTAAACACACACAGTAAAGTATAAGCAGATCCAGTTACACTGTAAACACACACAGTAAAGTATTACCAGATCCAGTTACACTGTAAACACACACAGTAAAGTATTACCAGATCCAGTTACACTGTAAACACACACAGTAAAGTATTACCACATCCAGTTACACTGTAAACACACACAGTAAAGTATTACCAGATGTGGTTACACTGTAAACACACACAGTAAAGTATTACCAGATCCAGGTACACTGTAAACACACACAGTAAAGTATAACCAGATCCAGTTACACTGTAAACACACACAGTAAAGTATAACCAGATCCAGTTACACTGTAAACACACACAATAAAGTATTACCAGATCCAGTAACACTGTAAACACACACAGTAAAATATAACCAGATCCAGTTACACTGTAAACACACACAATAAAGTATAACCAGATCCAGTTACACTGTAAACACACACAGTAAAGTATTACCAGATCCAGTTACACTGTAAACACACACAGTAAAGTATTACCAGATCCAGTTACACTGTAAACACACACAGTAAAGTATTACCAGATCCAGTTGCACTGTAAACACGCACAATAAAGTATAACCAGATCCAGTTACACTGTAAACACACACAGTAAAATATAACCAGATCCAGTTACACTGTAAACACACACAGTAAAGTATAAGCAGATCCAGTTGCACTGTAAACACACACAATAAAGTATAACCAGATCCAGTTACACTGTAAACACACACAGTAAAATATAACCAGATCCAGTTACACTGTAAACACACACAGTAAAGTATAAGCAGATCCAGTTGCACTGTAAACACACACAATAAAGTATCACCAGATCCAGTTACACTGTAAACACACACAGTAAAGTATTACCAGATCCAGTTACACTGTAAACACACACAGTAAAGTATAAGCAGATCCAGTTGCACTGTAAACACACACAATAAAGTATCACCAGATCCAGTTAGACGGTTACATAATAAGATTATCCAATATAGTTACTAAGAAAACAAACTGCTTTAGTGACTAGGATTTACTAATACAGCAAATAAAATCCAATATTATAGTATAGTATATAATATAGTAACTGGGAATAATGTAGTAACTGTGATGAACTAATACAGTGAGATGAACTAATACAGTAACTAAGATAAACCAAGAACAAATAATTTAACAAATATTTTTTTATAATGCTTCATGAATAAATAATGAATATTAATTTAAGCTATTATTGTTAATCACATTAAGGGTCAAAAATGGTATATGGACTTCATTTGTAGTAATATGCAGGATTCAGGAGTGGAACAGAAGTGGACCTGCCAAACTATAATAAACTGTAACTCCTGAAATACGTACAGATTAGACTATTTAGGGTATGTACCATTTCACAGTGATTATGTGAAGTTGGTGTTAAGTACTGTAGTGTGCTGCCTCTGTGAATGTTGTGCAATGGTACAACTGTTTTAAATAGTTAATAAATTGTTTATTAAGCCTCACAGTTCGGTGTGCCTTATTAAAGTGTGGTTGTTTGTTGGATTTTACAGTAGTAATCAGAAGGTAACCAGGGGTCAAATAATTAAAATAATTATTGACTAAAAATAAAAATAAAGCTAAAATAATTGTTCTAGATTTAAAAATTAACCATAAGTAATTTTTTCCACACACTTAATTATGTAAATTAAAGAATAATTAAACTTACTAAAAACCAAAAATTTTCATCAGTATGACTGTTCACTGTATAAACATAATACCTTTCACAGAGTCTTGATATGTTGTGTTTGTGTTGATTAAGTAAGCACAATTGTTTTCTGATTATGAATCACTGTGTTCACAATACACATTGTTTGGAATAACACAAGGCAACATATTGACCACACAATGGAATTTTTAGCAAGTTTGCATCTGAATGATAAAGATTCACAGACATACACATAGTGGTATCTTCACATCAAGTCTGATGTGTAAAATGTGTGAAGAAGACTACTAAATAACTGCACATACACTGATTCTGATACTTCTGATTCTAATTCTGATTCTGTAAACTATTCTCAGTAAAAACAGTTTAGCAGGCTGATACTGGACAACTGCTGACCATCCAATGTGCTGTTTTGAGGTTTCATACACAGCTGCCATTTATTTCTTGTTGACTTTTTTTTGTGGTTGGAATGACCACTTGTATTTGAATTTCATGATAAAGGGTAATGGTATCTCAGAAGATGTTTAAAGTCTTTATTTATTATCTCTGTTGAACAAAAGCTGATGTGTTTGTTTCTGAACGTGAATGGACAGTTTAATAAATGTATAGATGACCACATGAATAAAATGTCACTGCAGCTCTGTCCATATTCTTAAGCATTAAGTTCAATACTTTTTCCCTTTATAACTATTTTCTTCTTAAACATGTGTTAAGTTGGTTCACTTGTTCAATTTGACATTGTAAGAAACAGATGTAGTAATCTTAAATAAGGAAAAAGACACATTTATGATAATGCTTGACTGTGTACAACTTATCTGACTAAAATATATAGCAGAAATATTCAGTTTAAACTGTAATAAAACACTTTCATGTAATTTACTGAACCAGTGCAAACATTCTATTCTTGCAAACAATGTCCACAATTAAATGTTAAATATTTTTTCAATATTAAAACAAGTTCACAATTCTTTAAACTATAAAAGTGTGAAAATGATAAATAAGCGTTACAGTTTCCCCTAATTACTGTCATCCAGCTCTCTGCCGCCCTCTTGTGGTGGCAGTGTGTCTGGCCAAAACACTGCATACTTATAAAATCAATCTATAGTGGACTTCTGTGTTTTTGCACAGTACAGGTTTAAGCCGGTTTCCTCATGGGTGCTGTAGTCTGTAATAAACACAAGTGCTACTTTTTCATTTTGTGTGTGTGTTTATGCAGATGTTTCTGATGGGATGTTACATGCATATCATTACTGAGTTCTATATATTTCCTGTAAGTGTAGCTCATACAACACAACCGCTGCTGGTATCTGGAGCTCTGTACTACTGAAAGGTAGGACACTGACCTTCATCATCATCTCTTTGAGGAAACTGGAATGAGGAATGTGTTGTTCCTGTTTGTTCATCTACAGATTTACGAAAATAATCTTAGATACATTTTTTCTTTCTTTAAGCTGGAAATGTGTATATGTATAGAATTGTGTATAGAGTTTGTAAAGTAGTGTAGAACAGTGGACAGTGTTTGCTATCTTAAGAATAAATCAGTAAAATGGAAGTAGAATGTTCCGTGAAGGTATTAATCTGTTATTTGATTAAAGGAACACAGCAGCTCCTGTATCTGTACAGAATAGTTCAGTTCCACTTTCTTCAGATCCTGATTTAACTTGAAATGAACTGATTTTATTTGATTTATTCCTCTGTCCAGATAAAAGTTTATTACTGTAACACTAAAATGTTATCTTCTCTTTTATTGTCTAGATGGCAAATAACACCAAATGCCAGGAGATTCTCCTGAAAGTTCTTGAGGATGTGAAAGGTAATGAGCTGAAGACTTTCCAGGAGCACCTGATCCAGGGGTTTATAGAGGGGTGTGCTCCCATACCAAAAAACCTGATAGAGGGCAAAACTCTGCAGGAGATGATCCACCAACTGATTAAGCTCTTTGGTAGATCTGCTACAACAAAGATCACCGAGGTAGCTCTCGTAAAGATGAACCAGACACAGCTGAGTCTACAGGTACAGGAGGCTCTGAAGAAAGGTAACAGGTTTTACTCTGTATGTGCTGACCTACACTGTACTGTTCTGCAAGTCTACCTAGTTATTAAAAGTAAATAATAACATTCAGAGAGCTGACGCTTTACTGAACATCAGTCAGATACAGAGAGCTAAGGAGTGACCTCTGAGCTCTAAATGAGATTATTGGATAACTTCTTTACTCCAGATATTTTAGAGCACTGATTAGTTCACAGACATAATTGTATAGTTAACAAATACATTTAATAAGTTTCAATAATTAAAATAGTTACTCAAATTAACTAATGTAGTGACTTATATAGTGATTATGAATAAGTAATATAGCAACTAAATTGAATTAATATAATGATTAAGATTAATATAGTGACTAAGATTAACCAACATAGTAACTCTAATACAATATTTAAGAATAATGTACCAACTCAAATAATCTAACTATGATGTAACTAAGATGAACTAATATGGTAAATGAGGTTAACTAATGTAGTAACAGAGATGAAGCAGTATATAGTAACTCTGATTAACTAATATAGTAAGTGAGTAACTAATATAGAAGCTGAGATTTACTAATGTTGTTACTCATATTAACTGGTAGAAACCAGGAATAGTTAATGAACAAACACAAAATATTTAAAGAACAAATTATGTTTAAGATGCTTCATAAATAAATCATGAATATTTAAAAATTATTAATAAAAATAAAGGACAAAATGGTACATGGACTTCATTTGTAGTAACGTGCAGGAGTCAGGAGTGGAATAACCTGCCAAACTGTAATGAACGTGTAAATCATGGAATCAGTACAGATTAGACTAATGGATTATTTAGTAATAGAGCAATACAGTAACCTCAATTCCTAAAAATAATGCATTAGACTTTTATAAGTAGACATACTGCAGGACTCATTACTCACTAGAGACTTTAGACTAAATTATTATAATCAATAAACCTACAGATGTGAGAAGCAGCTCGTCACCTATAAACAGTGAATTACAGTGTTTTATTTGCTGCTTCCAAACAGTGGTGTATATTATATTTGGTGGATTTAAATCTGCTGAGTTTATCTAAATTTACTACCGACACTAAAACCATCAACTACAGAAAGAAAAATCACTGACTGCCCAAAATATTAGTAATTAGTATTGCTTTATTATTAGTGTATTAACAGTTAATACTTTAATACATCATCATTGGTAATTAACAGATAATATTTTGTTAATCCATCATTATTATGTATTAACAATTAATACTTCATTAATACTCCTTCACTGGTGTTTGAACAGTTAATACTTCATTAAAATGTAATTATTAGTAATTTACAGTTAGTACTTCCATTAGTAGTATATCATTAGTTTATTAACATATTAACAGTTGATACTTCATTAATACCTATCATTAGTGTTTAAAACTCCAGCAGCACTGCTGTGTTTGATCCACTTACACCAGCACAACACACGCTAGTACACCACCACCACCATGACAGCAACACTGCAGTGCTGAGAATGATCCACCTCCCTAATAGTAGCTGCTCTATGGTGGTCCTGTGGGGGTCCTGACCATTGAAGAACAGGGTAACATGGTCTATATGGTCAGTGGAACGGATAAAATGGACAGTGAGTGTAGATACTAGGATTTAGTGTTATAGCTGGTCTGTGTTTGTGGAACAATAGAACCACTGTTATTAAAAATTACATAGTTTTCAGTCCAAGTACTTTTTACAGGGTCTCAGCACTTTTCACAGTACTCAGTATTTTTTACTGGGTCTTGGTAGAAGAACTCAACTCTCTTGTCTGATTTCTGTCTAGGAGGTTTGGTACCAAGAGTTCCGTATGTGGAGGTTCTGCCTGAAGGCATCAAGAACCAGACACCCTTCATCATCAATGGACAGCCCAAGCTAAACGCTGACACGTAAGAACAAAACGATATGAATAGAAAAATATATTTAAAACTAAAACTGACATGAAAATGTCTTCTTTTTCATTAGATTCCACATAAACTTTCAGAAAGGTGATGATGTAGCTTTTCATTTCAACCCCCGCTTCAATGTGGATGGGCAGCAGGTCATCGGGAGGAACAGCAGGATTAACAGTGTTTGGCAAACTGAGGAACGAGAACTTCCTTTCTTCCCTTTCACACCTGGAAAACCTTTTGAGGTGAGTGTTGTGAACAGACACTCCGGCTCATGTTTTCACTCCATATGCAATGAGTCTGTTTACTGAGGGCTCCAGCCTGTCTCAGTGACCGTTACTAATACAGGTTTGTTTCCTAAAAAGTTAATTTTATTTCTCACTAATGTAACTTAGCACCTCATCTTGATGGAAAATAAGAAATTTAGAATTTTTTGCAAATTTATTAAAAAACAATAACTGAAATATCACATGGTCATAAGTATTCAGACCCTTTGCTCAGTATTAAGTAGAAGCATCCTTGTGAGCTAGTATAGCCATGAGTCTTCTTGGCAATGATGCAACAAGTTTTTCACACCTGGATTTGTGGATCCTCTGCCATTCTTCCTTGCAGTTTCTCTCCAGTTCCGTCAGGTTGGATGGTGAATGTTGGTGTACAGCCATTTTCAGGTCTCTCCAGAGATGCTCAATTGGGTTTAGGTCAGGGCTCTGGCTGGACCAGTCAAGAATGGACACAGAGTTGTTTGGAACCAGTCCTTTGTTATTTTAGCTGTGTGCTTAGGGTCATTGTCTTGATGGAAGGTGAACCTTTTGCCCAGTCTGAGGGAAGAGGTTTTCTTTCAGAATATCTCTGTACTTGGGCGCTTTCCTCAGTTGCAACCAGTCGTCCTGTCCCTGCAGCTGTAGTTCAATAAAGATTTTTTAATTAAATGTACTGTTGGTATTAATGCTGTATGAACCGACTCACTATATAGGTCATCTCTGTGAAAATACAGTCATATTTTAGATCTTCCTGCAGAATTTCTTATAATTCTAAATGATTTGTGCTGCTTTATGCTAACACAACACCCCAGTAGACATCGAAGGTTGTATAACTCAAGTGCAGTTTTATGTTTTTTTATTGCAAAGTTTAAAAAGCAACCAAATCCAAATTAATTAATAACTGTAATCTAATTCAAAATTATACATGATCAATACGAATCAAGCTTGAAGAAAGTCCAGTCCAGTTGAAGAATGTTTCTGGTGCTGATGATGGATGAGAATGCCTCACAATCTATGTACCAGTTAATCTCAAAGGTGTTCAGTGGGGTTGAGGGGGGCAGATCTCTGTGCAGGCCACTGGCGTTCCTCTACTCCAGCTCCACTTTATAGACCTTGCTTTGTGAACAGGGACACAATCCTGAAGAAACAGCTGTTCACAACAGATCAATCTCTTACCTTTAAACCCAACAGATCAATCTCTTACCTTTAAACCCAACAGATCAATCTCTTACCTTTAAACCCAACAGATCAATCTCTTACCCTTAAACCCAACAGATCAATCTCTTACCCATAAACCCAACAGATCAACCTCTTACCTTTAAACCCAACAGATCAATCTCTTACCTTTAAACCCAACAGATCAATCTCTTACCCTTAAACCCAACAGATCAATCTCTTACCCATAAACCCAACAGATCAACCTCTTACCCATAAACCCAACAGATCAATCTCTTACCTTTAAACCCAACAGATCAATCTCTTACCCTTAAACCCAACAGATCAATCTCTTACCTTTAAACCCAACAGATCAATCTCTTACCCTTAAACCCAACAGATCAATCTCTTACCCATAAACCCAACAGATCAATC
>CM038725.1:39916611-39925859 GCA_021613375.1 Megaleporinus macrocephalus
AAGGTTTAGGGTAAGAGTTACCCTGATGTAAGGTTTAGGGTAAGAGTTACCCTGATGTAAGGTTTAGGGTAAGAGTTACCCTGATGTGGAAGCTGAGTTACCCTGATGTAAGGTTTAGGGTAAGAGTTACCCTGATGTAAGGTTTAGGGTAAGAGTTACCCTGATGTAAGGTTTAGGGTAAGAGTTACCCTGATGTGGAAGCTGAGTTACCCTGATGTAAGGTTTAGGGTAAGAGTTACCCTGATGTAAGGTTTAGGGTAAGAGTTACCCTGATGTAAGGTTTGGGGTAAGAGTTACCCTGATGTAAGGTTTGGGGTAAGAGTTGCCCTGATGTAGAAGCTGAGTTACCCTGATGTAAGGTTTAGGGTAAGAGTTACCCTGATGTGGAAGCTGAGTTACCCTGATGTAAGGTTTGGGGTAAGAGTTACCCTGATGTGGAAGCTGAGTTACCCTGATGTAAGGTTTAGGGTAAGAGTTACCCTGATGTGGAAGCTGAGTTACCCTGATGTAAGGTTTAGGGTAAGAGTTACCCTGATGTGGAAGCTGAGATGTGGAAGCTGAGTTACCCTGATGTAAGGTTTAGGGTAAGAGTTACCCTGATGTGGAAGCTGAGTTACCCTGATGTAAGGTTTAGGGTAAGAGTTACCCTGATGTAAGGTTTAGGGTAAGAGTTACCCTGATGTAAGGTTTGGGGTAAGAGTTACCCTGATGTAAGGTTTGGGGTAAGAGTTGCCCTGATGTAGAAGCTGAGTTACCCTGATGTAAGGTTTAGGGTAAGAGTTACCCTGATGTGGAAGCTGAGTTACCCTGATGTAAGGTTTGGGGTAAGAGTTACCCTGATGTGGAAGCTGAGTTACCCTGATGTAAGGTTTAGGGTAAGAGTTACCCTGATGTGGAAGCTGAGTTACCCTGATGTAAGGTTTAGGGTAAGAGTTACCCTGATGTGGAAGCTGAGTTACCCTGATGTAAGGTGTAGGGTAAGAGTTACCCTGATGTAGAAGCTGAGTTACCCTGATGTAAGGTTTAGGGTAAGAGTTACCCTGATGTGGAAGCTGAGATGTGGAAGCTGAGTTACCCTGATGTAAGGTTTAGGGTAAGAGTTACCCTGATGTAGAAGCTGAGTTACCCTGATGTAAGGTTTGGGGTAAGAGTTACCCTGATGTAGAAGCTGAGTTACCCTGATGTAAGGTTTGGGGTAAGAGTTACCCTGATGTAGAAGCTGAGTTACCCTGATGTAAGGTTTAGGGTAAGAGTTACCCTGATGTGGAAGCTGAGATGTGGAAGCTGAGTTACCCTGATGTAAGGTGTAGGGTAAGAGTTACCCTGATGTGGAAGCTGAGTTACCCTGATGTAGACCCTGGGGTGACTGGAGTGAAGTGTTAGAGTTACCCTGATTAGTTAGTTACCCTGATGGGGGTAAAATCAGCAGGTACAGGGGCAGAAGCTGAGTTACCTTGATGTAGGCGCTGGGGTAGATTTTGTGCACGGCGTCGCCGGGGGCTCGACCAGCTTCCCGGTCCAGATAGTAACTCTGGACAAACACAGCATGGTCACTAAGACACCGCACCCAGACATCACCTTCACCTTTACACTCCAGCTGCACTCCTTTACCAATATGCAGCCTAGAGAGAGAGAGAGAGACAGAGAGACAGAGAGAGAGAGAGAGAGACAGAGAGACAGAGAGAGAGGAAGAAGAGAAAGAGGAAGAGAGAGACACAGAGAGAGAGAGAGAGAGAGAGAGAGAGAGAGACAGAGAGAGAGAGAGACAGAGGAAGAAGAGAAAGAGAGAGAGAGAGACAGAGGAAGAAGAGAAAGAGAGAGAGAGAGAGAGAGACAGAGAGAGAGAGAGAGAGAGGAAGAAGAGAAAGAGAGAGAGACAGAGGAAGAAGAGAAAGAGAGAGAGAGAGAGAGAGAGACAGAGAGAGAGAGAGAGAGAGGAGAAGAGAAAGAGGAAGAGAGGAAGAGAGAGAGGAAGAGAGAGACAGAGAGAGAGAGAGAGAGCGAGAGAGAGAGAGAGAGACAGAGAGAGAGAGAGACAGAGGAAGAAGAGAAAGAGAGAGAGAGAGAGAGAGACAGAGAGAGAGAGAGAGAGAGGAAGAAGAGAAAGAGGAAGAGAGGAAGAGAGAGAGGAAGAGGAAGAGTTAATTGATAGACTAGGGACTCGTTAAGTAATTCATTCATTGATAGGCTGAGGAAGGTCATGCCTGGCTCTCTCGATGGCCTCAGTGCGGTGAACGTTGCTCAGCTGACCGAGACAGAAGCGGTCTCCTCCAGACGGATCCACGTACCCGTCCACCGTCACCACAGGACACGAGGACGGCACCTTGAAGGTCTCGCCCACCTGCACGTCCATCTCGAAGTAGGCTATGGAGCACCAGTAATCTGGAGCTGAACACCAGACCCAGTCAGCCACGCTAACCAGGGTCTCCTTTCTTTAGCAGGGTGGGACAACTTCTGACCTAGCCCCCCGCTACTAACACGGCTAGCCTGTCCTAGCGAGAGTGATCTACTGACGTACATACTGATAACAAATAAACATAAACAACAACGTCCAGCCCGTAAACAACGTCCAGCACATAAACGTCCAACACGTAAACATCCAACACGTAAACAACGTCCAGCGCGTAAACATCCAACACATAAACAACGTCCAGCACGTAAACAACGTCCAGCACATAAACATCCAACACGTAAACAACGTCCAGCACGTAAACATCCAACACATAAACAACGTCCAGCACGTAAACAACATCCAGCACGTAAACAACGTCCAGCACATAAACAACGTCCAGCACATAAACAACGTCCAGCACATAAACATCCAACACATAAACAACGTCCAGCACGTAAACAACGTCCAGCACGTAAACATTCAACACATAAACAACGTCCAGCACGTAAACAACGTCCAGCACGTAAACATCCAACACAAACAACGTCCAGCACGTAAACAACGTCCAGCACGTAAACATCCAACACGTAAACAACGTCCAGCACATAACAACGTCCAGCACGTAAACATCCAACACGTAAACAACGTCCAGCACGTAAACATCCAACACATAAACAACGTCCAGCACGTAAACAACGTCCAGCACGTAAACATCCAACACGTAAACAACGTCCAGCACGTAAACATCCAACACATAAACAACGTCCAGCACGTAAACAACATCCAGCACGTAAACAACGTCCAGCACATAAACATCCAACACATAAACAACGTCCAGCACGTAAACAACGTCCAGCACGTAAACATCCAACACATAAACAACGTCCAGCACATAAACATCCAACACATAAACAACGTCCAGCACGTAAACAACGTCCAGCACGTAAACATCCAACACATAAACAACGTCCAGCACGTAAACAACGTCCAGCACGTAAACATCCAACACGTAAACAACGTCCAGCACGTAAACATCCAACACATAAACAACGTCCTGCATATAAACAACATCCAGCACGTAAACAACGTCCAGCACATAAACAACGTCCAGCACATAAACATCCAACACATAAACAACGTCCAGCACGTAAACAACGTCCAGCACATAAACAACGTCCAGCACATAAACATCCAACACATAAACAACGTCCAGCACGTAAACAACGTCCAGCACGTAAACATCCAACACATAAACAACGTCCAGCACGTAAACAACGTCCAGCACGTAAACATCCAACATGTAAACAACGTCCAGCACGTAAACATCCAACACGTAAACAACGTCCAGCCCGTAAACATCCAACACATGAACAACGTCCAGCACGTAAACAACGTCCAGCACATAAACAACGTCCAGCACATAAACATCCAACACATAAACAACGTCCAGCACGTAAACAACGTCCAGCACGTAAACAACGTCCAGCACGTAAACAACCAACACATAAAAAACGTCCAGCACGTAAACATCCAACACATAAACAATGTCCAGCACGTAAACATCCAACACATAAACAACGTCCAGCCCGTAAACAACGTCCAGCCCGTAAACATCCAACACGTAAACAACGTCCAGCCCATAAACAACATCCAGCACGTAAACAACGTCCAGCACGTAAACAACGTCCAGCACATAAACATCCAACACGTAAACAATGTCCAGCATGTAAACAACATCCAACACAAACAACGTCCAGCACGTAAACATCCAGCACGTAAACATCCAGCACATAAACAACGTCCAGCGCGTAAACAACGTCCAGCATGTAAACAAAGCCCCAACACAAACAACGTCCAGCACGTAAACAACGTCCAGCACGTAAACATCCAACACATAAACAACGTCCAGCACGTAAACAACGTCCAGCACGTAAACATCCAACACATAAACAACGTCCAGCACGTAAACAACGTCCAGCACGTAAACATCCAACACATAAACAACGTCCAGCACGTAAACGTCCAGCACATAAACATCCAACACGTAAACAACGTCCAGCACGTAAACATCAACACGTAAACAACGTCCAGCACGTAAACATCCAACACATAAACAACGTCCAGCACGTAAACAACGTCCAGCACATAAACATCCAACATATAAACAACGTCCAGCACGTAAACAACGTCCAGCACGTAAACAACGTCCAGCACGTAAACATCCAACACATAAACAACGTCCAGCACATAAACAACGTCCAGCACGTAAACATCCAACACGTAAACAACGTCCAGCACGTAAACATCCAACACGTAAACAACGTCCAGCACGTAAACATCCAACACATAAACAACGTCCAGCACGTAAACAACGTCCAGCACATAAACATCCAACACGTAAACAACGTCCAGCACGTAAACATCCAACACATAAACAACGTCCAGCACGTAAACAACGTCCAGCACATAAACAACGTCCAGCACGTAAACATCCAACACGTAAACAACGTCCAGCACGTAAACAACGTCCAGCACGTAAACATCCAACACATAAACAACGTCCAGCACGTAAACAACGTCCAGCACGTAAACAACGTCCAGCACGTAAACATCCAACACGTAAACAACGTCCAGCTCTATTATTACACACACAGTCATACAGTGACTCACCTGGGTGGGTAGATATGGGGGGCTGAAAGACCAGCTCATTGTGCACAGGCCCTGAGAGAGAGAGAGATAGAGTGAGTGATATATATATATATATATATATATATATATATATAGAGAGAGAGAGAGATAGAGTGAGTGATATATATATATATATATATAGAGAGAGAGAGAGAGATAGAGTGAGTGATATATATATATATATATATATATATATATAGAGAGAGAGAGATAGAGTGAGTGATATATATATATATATAGAGAGAGAGAGATAGAGTGAGTGATATATATATATATATAGAGAGAGAGAGAGAGAGAGAGAGATACAGAGAGAGTGAGAGATACAGAGAGAGTGAGAGTGAGAGATACATGAGGGAGGTAGACAGTGGGAGTGTGTGTGGGTGTGACACTCACAGTACTGGGGGGGGTGGTGCTGTAGGTGCCCGTTCTGCTGCAGACTGTGTGTGAAGCCGCTTGCTCGGGGCCACGGCCCGGCCGTCGCTACAGGAGACACGCAGTCCGTCAGCCATCAGATCAAAGCAGTCATCACAAACATCAAACACTTTCATCTGAATTCAAATTAAACCACACACAGCTTCCCGCCTCCGCTAACGACCGCACACGCCTCCGCCCACGAGCTGTGAGCCTTACCTGCACGCTACCTCATCACGCTCTACCTCATCACGCTCTACCTCATCACGCTCTACCTCATCACGCTCTCTCTCATCACGCTCTACCTCATCACGCTCTACCTCATCACGCTCTACCTCATCACGCTCTACCTCATCACGCTCTACCTCATCACGCTCTACCTCATCACGCTCTACCTCATCACGCTCTACCTCATCACGCTCTCTCTCATCACGCTCTACCTCATCACGCTCTCTCTCATCACGCTCTACCTCATCACGCTCTACCTCATCACGCTCTACCTCATCACGCTCTCTCTCATCACGCTCTCTCTCATCACGCTCTACCTCATCACGCTCTCTCTCATCACGCTCTACCTCATCACGCTCTCTCTCATCACGCTCTACCTCATCACGCTCTCTCTCATCACGCTCTACCTCATCACGCTCTACCTCATCACGCTCTCTCTCATCACGCTCTACCTCATCACGCTCTCTCTCATCACGCTCTCTCTCATCACGCTCTACCTCATCACGCTCTCTCTCATCACGCTCTACCTCATCACGCTCTCTCTCATCACGCTCTCTCTCATCACGCTCTCTCTCATCACGCTCTACCTCATCACGCTCTACCTCATCACGCTCTACCTCATCACGCTCTCTCTCATCACGCTCTACCTCATCACGCTCTACCTCATCACGCTCTACCTCATCACGCTCTCTCTCATCACGCTCTACCTCATCACGCTCTACCTCATCACGCTCTCTCTCATCACGCTCTACCTCATCACGCTCTACCTCATCACGCTCTCTCTCATCACGCTCTCTCTCATCACGCTCTACCTCATCACGCTCTCTCTCATCACGCTCTACCTCATCACGCTCTCTCTCATCACGCTCTACCTCATCACGCTCTCTCTCATCACGCTCTACCTCATCACGCTCTACCTCATCACGCTCTACCTCATCACGCTCTCTCTCATCACGCTCTCTCTCATCACGCTCTACCTCATCACGCTCTACCTCATCACGCTCTACCTCATCACGCTCTCTCTCATCACGCTCTACCTCATCACGCTCTCTCTCATCACGCTCTACCTCATCACGCTCTACCTCATCACGCTCTACCTCATCACGCTCTACCTCATCACGCTCTCTCTCATCACGCTCTACCTCATCACGCTCTACCTCATCACGCTCTCTCTCATCACGCTCTCTCTCATCACGCTCTCTCTCATCACGCTCTACCTCATCACGCTCTACCTCATCACGCTCTCTCTCATCACGCTCTACCTCATCACGCTCTACCTCATCACGCTCTCTCATCACGCTCTCTCTCATCACGCTCTCTCTCATCACGCTCTCTCTCATCACGCTCTACCTCATCACGCTCTACCTCATCACGCTCTCTCTCATCACGCTCTACCTCATCACGCTCTACCTCATCACGCTACCTCATCACGCTCTACCTCATCACGCTCTACCTCGCCACGCTCTACCTCGCCACGCTCTACCTCGCCACGCTCTCTCTCGCCACGCTCTACCTCATCACGCTCTACCTCATCACGCTCTACCTCATCACGCTCTCTCTCATCACGCTCTACCTCATCACGCTCTACCTCATCACGCTCTACCTCATCACGCTCTCTCTCATCACGCTCTCTCTCATCACGCTCTCTCTCATCACGCTCTACCTCATCACGCTCTACCTCATCACGCTCTACCTCATCACGCTCTACCTCATCACGCTCTCTCTCATCACGCTCTCTCTCATCACGCTCTCTCTCATCACGCTCTCTCTCATCACGCTCTACCTCATCACGCTCTACCTCATCACGCTCTACCTCATCACGCTCTACCTCGCCACGCTCTACCTCGCCACGCTCTACCTCATCACGCTCTCTCTCATCACGCTCTACCTCATCACGCTCTCTCTCATCACGCTCTCTCTCATCACGCTCTCTCTCATCACGCTCTCTCTCATCACGCTCTCTCTCATCACGCTTTCTCTCATCACACTCTACCTCATCACGCTCTACCTCATCACGCTCTCTCTCATCACGCTCTCTCTCATCACGCTCTCTCTCATCACGCTCTCTCTCATCACGCTCTACCTCATCACGCTCTACCTCATCACGCTCTACCTCATCACGCTCTACCTCATCACGCTCTACCTCATCACGCTCTCTCTCATCACGCTCTACCTCATCACGCTCTACCTCATCACGCTCTACCTCATCACGCTCTACCTCATCACGCTCTACCTCTCCACGCTACCTTACCACGCTCTACCTCACCACGCTCTACCTCACCGCGCTCTACCTCGCCACGCTCTACCTCTCCACACTACCTTACCACGCTCTACCTCACCGCGCTCTACCTCACCGCGCTCTACCTCGCCACGCTCTACCTCTCCACACTACCTTACCACGCTCTACCTCACCGCGCTCTACCTCGCCACGCTCTACCTCTCCACACTACCTTACCACGCTCTACCTCACCACGCTCTACCTCACCACGCTCTACCTCGCCACGCTCTACCTCTCCACACTACCTTACCACGCTCTACCTCACCACGCTCTACCTCACCGCGCTCTACCTC
This sequence comes from Megaleporinus macrocephalus, assembly GCA_021613375.1. Taxonomy (NCBI): domain Eukaryota; kingdom Metazoa; phylum Chordata; class Actinopteri; order Characiformes; family Anostomidae; genus Megaleporinus; species Megaleporinus macrocephalus. Next base: position 39,924,902 of record CM038725.1, read on the forward strand.
GCCACGCTCTACCTCTCCACACTACCTTACCACGCTCTACCTCACCGCGCTCTACCTCGCCACGCTCTACCTCGCCACGCTCTACCTCTCCACGCTACCTTACCACACTCTCTCACCACGCTCTCTCTTACCACGCTCTCTCACCACGCTCTACCTCTCCACGCTACCTTACCACGCTCTCTCTTACCACGCTACCTTACCACGCTCTACCTCACCGTGCTACCTCATCACGCTCTACCTCACCACGCGGAGTCTCAGTCCGGCAAGGTCCAGTAAGGAGTGAGCGGGTGAGTCCAGTAAGGAGTGTGGCGGTTGGTGTGAGACGTTCTGTGTGGTGGAACCGAAGCTCACAGTAACGCTTAATAGTACAGAAGCTTCTTACTGGCTGGTCCGGTGGCCATGCTGGGGAAGGCGGAGCTGGAGGCGGAGCTGGCAGCATCAGGCGGGGGCAGGAGAGCGGGGCCGCTGAAGGCGTCCGGCAGGGCAGGCCGCGTGGCGGCGGGCGGGGCCGGGTGCGAGGGGGCGGGCTGATGCTGAATGGTCTGAATACCCTCAGAGCCGGAGTGTGACGGCTGATTTTCGAACTCCTCCTTCACCAGGAGACCCCCGCTGGGACCTGAACGCACACGGGGGCGGCGGGCGGTTAATCAGCTGATTACAAACACAGAGTCTGATTAGAGTCTGATTACAGCAGAGCGGCCTCCTCACCTGCACCCAGAGTCAGTCCCGACAGATCTGAGACAGAGGGAGGAAGAACAGTGAGCTCAGTACTCAGCACTCAGTAACAGTACTAACAGAGTGAGACGCTCTGAACACAGACTGACCGATACCCGGAGACGCCACCCTCTCGTAGTGATACGGGTTCACACACACGCTGTCACACTTCAGATCAAAGGCAAACTGGCAGTACTTCACATGCTTCAGCTCGTTCTTATGAAGGTCTGGCCAGCGCCACAGA
>CM038725.1:39931859-39934359 GCA_021613375.1 Megaleporinus macrocephalus
GTAGTAGTATTGTTCTTATTATTATTATTATTAATAATAATAATAATAATAATAATAACTATAATAATAATAACAACAACAATATTAATAATAATAATTACAATAATAATAATAGGAACTGTAATAATAAAATAACTATAATAATAATAATAATCATTATTATTATATATTATTATTATTATTGTGTATTTTATAGGTTATGGGTCATACTTGAATGAATGTCACACAGCTCTCTGTAGAACAGTTAGATATGATTAATAAACAGATTCTATACGCTGCAGGTTTTAGTGTATGGTATATTTACTGCTGTTCTATAAACTGAGAGTGAACATTGTTTTTCAGATAGTGTTAAAGAGTGCTCAGTGTTCTGAAGCATAGGTGTAACAGGAGTGCTTTATGGGTAGTAGTGATGTGGAGGTATCAGTTTCGGTCGTGTTAGGTATTAAGTGAGTACGTAGTTCTCTCGGTTTGTCCTGTTCAGAAGGCCGTGTCCAGGAGGTTCATTCTGGTGAACTGACCATTGACTACTGACTACTGACTACTGACCACTAATCATTCTAAACAGCCGTGTTCTTATAGTCATCATATAAATGGACCCCATGTGCTCAGACATACGGCTCTGGTTGTAAAATAGAAATTAAACTTGTCTTTGTTTTCTTTGTAGATCCAGTTTCAAACTACTGACGCATTCTGCTACGGAGACATGAAGATACAGATCATCACCGCATGGAGTGTCCTGGGAGTGTCCTGGGAGTGTCCTGGGAGTGTCCTGGGAGTGTCCTGGGACTGGAGTTTGAGGACAGACATCTGTACTGTAATTGGACAGCAGCGAAGGAGTAAACAGAATCCTCAGAGTTTCAGGTTAAACCAGAATTATATAAACAAGCTCATCGAGCGTTTCCACACGTCACTGATAACCAGACGATCCTTCCTTCAACCATTCAAACATCTGGTCATCATGGATCCCCTGCAGTCGCTCATGAGGAGGGTCTTCTCTTCCCAGCGGGCAGTAGAGATCTGGCCCGATGGTGGCTCTGCACTGGCACTGCTGGCTCACTGAAGCTCAACCAGTCCTCCTCTGATCATCACCCATTTTACTAGTAGCGCTAGTAAGGCTAGTAAGGCTAGTAGCGCTAGTAAGGCTAGTAGCGCTGTTACAATGCTAACCCTTGCTAACATGGCGTCGCGCTGCGTTTGTGAGTAAATGTTGTTTTTTCAGCACCATTAAAGTTTTATTACCTACAACGAGTTTAACACACCTGGTCTGTTTAGACTTAATCTGAGTTTAATAAAACTGGACCTGATGGCAGGTGGTTTCTGGTTTTAGGGTTTAGAACTAACTAAAAGTACCAGTTCAGTATTTACACAGTTCTAGTTCTCCTTACAGGTAAAACCTGAGAGAGCTCCTGCAGGACCTCCGCTAGCCCACTGTTAACTACACGTAGTGTCCGTCACTCCCTCTACACGACAGAGCTGGACCCGGACCCGCGTGGTCCGTTCCTGAGATTCCTAAACGGGTTTTATATGCATCATTTACGTAATGATTAATATAACATTAATATAACATTAATATAACATTAACATTAATATAAAACACAATACACAGTTATATAAATATAATATATATAATAATAGAGTTCACCTGAGTCCTCAGTTTTTAAACCTTAATATTAACATTAATATAAACCTTAATATAAACATTAACATAAACATAAATATAAACATTAATATAAACATTAATATAAACCTTAATATTAACATTAATATAAACATTAATGTAAACAATATAAACAATATTGTAAACAATATAAACATTAATATAAACCTTAATATAAATCTTAATATAAACCTTAACATAAACATTAATATAAACATTAATATAAACATTAATGTAAACAATATAAACATGAATGTAAACAATATAAACCTTAATATAAACCTTAATATAAATATTAATATAAACATTAATATTAACATTAATATAAACCTTAATATAAACATTAACATAAACATTAATATAAACATTAATATAAACCTTAAAATAAACCTTAATATAAATATTAATATAAACCTTAATATAAACCTTAATATAAATATTAATATAAACATTAATATTAACATTAATATAAACCTTAATATTAACATTAACATAAACATTAATATAAAAATTAATATAAACATTAATATAAACCTTAATATTAACATTAATATAAACATTAATGTAAACAATATAAACATTAATATAAACCTTAATATAAACCTTAATATAAACATTAATATAAACCTTAATATAAACCTTGATATAAACCTTAATATAAACATTAATATTAACATTAATATAAACCTTAATATAAACATTAACATAAACATTAATATAAAAATTAATATAAACATTAATATAAACCTTAATATTAACATTAATATAAACCTTAATATAAACATTAACATAAACATTAATATAAAAATTAATATAAACATTAATATAAACCTTAATATTAAC
>CM038725.1:39939359-39944359 GCA_021613375.1 Megaleporinus macrocephalus
AGATCTGGAGTGATCTAACCAGCTGCTTCTCTTCACACTCTCCTCTTCTACAGATCTGGAGTGATCTAACCAGCTGCTTCTCTTCACACTCTCCTCTTCTACAGATCTGCTGCAGGTCTGGAGTGAAGGCTAAAGCTGAGAACAGGACTAGACTTAGTCTAGTCTAGACTGGAGGTTCTTAGAGATCTCTGGGATTGGGATTAGGATTAGGGTAAAGGGTAAAGGGTTCAGGATGTAGTGGTCGGTCACTACAGGAGTGTGTGAGACTCCAGACAGCCAGCTGTAAATACTGGGTTTAGGACACAGAGCTAGACTGTAGGGTTTAAGGTTTAGGACACTAAAGGAGTGTATAGGGTTTAAGGGAGTAGAGATTAGACAGTGGTTTAGTATATAGGAGTGTACGAGCTCCCAGGCCAGTCATAGACTGGGTTCTAGTTTAGGTTGTACAGTGAGAAGTTTAGGGGGTATGTTGTGGGATGTATGGTTTAAGGGAGTAGGGTGTAGGGTGTAGGGAGTAGGGTGTAGGGAGTATGGTGTAGAGTGTAGGGTGTAGAGTGTAGGGAGTAGGGTGTAGGGAGTAGGGTGTAGGGAGTAGGGAGTAGGGTGTAGGGTGTAGAGAGTAGGGTGTAGGGAGTAGAGTGTAAGGTGTAGGGAGTAGGGTGTAGAGTGTAGGGTGTAGGGTGTAGGGTGTAGGGAGTAGGGTGTAGGGAGTAGGGAGTAGGGAGTAGGGTGTAGGGAGTAGGGTGTAGGGAGTAGGGAGTAGGGAGTAGGGAGTAGGGTGTAGGGAGTAGGGAGTAGGGTGTAGGGAGTAGGGTGTAGGGAGTAGGGTTAGAAGTTACTTCTTGTCCACTACAAGAGTGTGTGAGACTACAGGCCAATTGTAAAGTTCTAGGTTAGCGTTTAGCTGGTAAAATAGGGTTTAGGGTATGAGGTTTAGGGTATGAGGTTTAGGGTATGAGGTGTAGGGTTTAGGGTATGAGGTGTAGGGTTTAGGGTATGAGGTTTAGGATATGAGGTGTAGGGTTTAGGGTATGAGGTTTAGGGTATGAGGTTTAGGGTATGAGGTGTAGGGTTTAGGTATGTGGTTTAGGGTATGAGGTGTAGGGTTTAGGGTATGAGGTTTAGGGTATGAGGTGTAGGGTTTAGGGTATGAGGTTTAGGGTATGAGGTGTAGGGTTTAGGGTATGAGGTGTAGGGTATGAGGTGTAGGGTTTAGGGTATGAGGTTTAGGGTATGAGGTGTAGGATTTAGGGTATGAGGTTTAGGGTATGAGGTGTAGGGTTTAGGGTATGAGGTTTAGGGTATGAGGTTTAGGGTTTAGGGTATGAGGTTTAGGGTATGAGGTGTAGGGTATGAGGTGTAGGGTTAGGGTATGAGGTTTAGGGTATGAGGTGTAGGATTTAGGGTATGAGGTTTAGGGTATGAGGTGTAGGGTTTAGGGTATGAGGTTTAGGGTATGAGGTTTAGGGTATGAGGTGTAGGGTTTAGGGTATGAGGTTTAGGGTATGAGGTGTAGGGTTTAGGGTATGAGGTTTAGGATATGAGGTGTAGGGTTTAGGGTATGAGGTTTAGGACATGTGGTGTAGGGTTTAGGGTATGAGGTTTAGGGTATGAGGTTTAGGGTATGAGGTGTAGGGTTTAGGGTATGAGGTTTAGGGTATGAGGTGTAGGGTTTAGGGTATGAGGTTTAGGATATGAGGTGTAGGGTTTAGGGTATGAGGTTTAGGACATGTGGTGTAGGGTTAGGGTATGAGGTTTAGGGTATGAGGTGTAGGGTTTAGGGTATGAGGTTTGGGATATGTGGTGTAGGGTTTAGGGTATGAGGTTTAGGGTATTAGGTGTAGGGTTTAGGGTATGAGGTTTAGGGTATGAGGTTTAGGGTTCTACTCCACTAGTGGAGCATGCGAGACTCCAGGCCAGTCATAGATATCAGGCAGGAATGAGTCGTAGTTGGTGTTCCAGACGACGGACCTGACGTACGCTTCTTTATCCACCGGCTCTGGATACCGAAACGCCATTCCCTTCATATACAGATACTCCACCACCTACACACACACACACACACACACACACACACACACACACACACACACACACACACACACACACATTAATCACACGTTCCCCTCATATACACTCACTAAACACTTTATCAGGAACACCTGAACACTTCCTCAATTAACAATGAACTAATCAGCCAATCGTGTGGCAGCAGTGCAGTTAATCCCACTGATTCAGTCCAGCAGCCTCACCTCCACTACCAGGATGGAGAAGTGATCTAGAGCGGGGGGTGACCGGTGGGCTAGAGTTACTCAGGATGGAGCAGTAAAGGATAAACGCAGTGAGGTCAGTGGAGAATGGGCAGACTTGTTCCAGCTGATCCCGATCATCAGTGATGATCTCAAACTGCTTTCATGAGCATCAGGGATGAGGTCAGTGCTCTACAGCAGCATGTCCAGTCACCAGATCTTATTCCAGTACAGCACGTCATGGTAGACTGGGTATAACCAGAGAACCAGTCACGTGAACTGGGAGGAGAATCTCAAAGACAGTTTGAAAGTTTGAAAGTTGAACTGAGGCGGTTTTGAGGGTAAAGCGAGGAGCGGCTCAGTTTCAGTGTCAGGTTCCTGATAACGAGCTCACTGAGAGTAGATATTGTTTCTATACACACACTCACCTTCACCGCCATCTGCAGAGACACCTCCCTGATGTTGGAGAGAGGAGGATACAGCCGGCCCTGAGAGAGCTCCTCATCACTCAGCTGACCTGCCAGAGTCTGACACACACAACAAACATTCATATATAAATATAAAACCATAACCCCTTAATACCCAACACAATACCCAACACCACTAACACCACTAACACACATACATATATATATATATATATAAAACCATAATCACTTAATACCCAACACAACTAACACCACTAACACACATACATATATATATATATATATAAAACCATAACCCCTTAATACCCAACACAATACCCAACACCACTAACACCACTAACACACATACATATATATATATATATATATATAAAACCATAACCCCTTAATACCCAACACCACTAACACCACTAACACACATACATATATATATATATATAAAACCATAACCCCTTAATACCCAACACCACTAACACCACTAACACACATACATATATATATATATATATATATAAAACCATAACCCCTTAATACCCAACACCACTAACACCACTAACACACATACATATATATATATATATATATAAAACCATAACCCCTTAATACCCAACACCACTAACACCACTAACACACATACATATATATATATATATATATATAAAACCATAACCCCTTAATACCCAACACAATACCCAACACCACTAACACCACTAACACACATACATATATATATATATATATATAAAACCATAATCACTTAATACCCAACACAACTAACACCACTAACACACATACATACATATATATATATAAAACCATAACCCCTTAATACCCAACACAATACCCAACACCACTAACACCACTAACACACATACATATATATATATATATAAAACCATAACCCCTTAATACCCAACACCACTAACACACATACATACATATATATATATATAAAACCATAATCACTTAATACCCAACACCACTAACACCACTAACACACATACATATATATATATATATATATATAAAACCATAATCACTTAATACCCAACACAACTAACACCACTAACACACATACATACATATATATATATATATATATATATAAAACCATAACCCCTTAATACCCAACACCACTAACACCACTAACACACATACATATATATAAATATAAAACCATAACCCCTTAATACCCAACACCACTAACACCACTAACACACATACATATATATATATATATATATATATATATAAAACCATAACACCTTAATACCCAACACAATGCCCAACACCACTAACACACATACATATGTATATATATAAAACCATAATCACTTAATACCCAACACAACTAACACCACTAACACACATACATACATATATATATATAAAACCATAACCCCTTAATACCCAACACAATACCCAACACCACTAACACCACTAACACACATACATACATATATATATATATATATAAAACCATAACCCCTTAATACCCAACACCACTAACACACATACATATATATAAATATAAAACCATAACCCCTTAATACCCAACACCACTAACACCACTAACACACATACATATATATATATATATATAACCATAATCACTTAATACCCAACACAACTAACACCACTAACACACATACATACATATATATATATAAAAAACCATAACCCCTTAATACCCAACACCACTAACACCACTAACACACATACATATATATAAATATAAAACCATAACCCCTTAATACCCAACACCACTAACACCACTAACACACATACATATATATATATATATATATATATAAAACCATAACACCTTAATACCCAACACAATGCCCAACACCACTAACACACATACATATGTATATATATAAAACCATAATCACTTAATACCCAACACAACTAACACCACTAACACACATACATACATATATATATATAAAACCATAACCCCTTAATACCCAACACAATACCCAACACCACTAACACCACTAACACACATACATACATATATATATATATATAAAACCATAACCCCTTAATACCCAACACAATACCCAACACCGCTAACACCACTAACACATACATATATATATATATAAAACCATAACCCCTTAATACCCAACACCACTAACACCACTAACACACATACATATATATATATATATAACCATAACCCCTTAATACCCAACACAATGCCCAACACCACTAACACACATACATATATATATATAAAACCATAATCACTTAATACCCAACACCACTAACACCACTAACACACATACATATATATAAATATAAAACCATAACCCCT
>CM038725.1:39949359-39961859 GCA_021613375.1 Megaleporinus macrocephalus
AACACCACTAGCAAACATACATACATATACATACATATATATATATATATAGTATATATATATATATATATATATATATATATTATATAACTATATATATATATATATATATATAAATAAAACCATAACCCCTTAATACCCAACACCACTAACACACACACACACACCTATATATTATATATATATATAATATATATATATAAATATATAACAATAACCCCTTAATAATCCAACATCAATACCCAACACTGCTAACACCACTAACACACAACATATATATAATATATATAATATATGAATAAAAACCATAACCCCTTAATACCCAACACAATACCCAACACGCTAACACCACTAACACACATAGCATACAGTATATAAAACCATAACCCCTTAATACCCAACACCACTGACACACCTACATACATATATATATATATAAATGTATATATATATATATATATATATTATATATATTTATAATATATAACAATAACCCCTTAATACTCACACAATACCCAACACTGCTAACACCACTAACACACACACATATATATATAAATTATATAATAATATATATAGGGAATAAAACCATAACCCCTTAATACTCAACACAATACCTAACACTGCTAACACCACTAACAAACATACATACATACGTATATATATATATATATAAACCCATAACCCCTTAATACCCAACACAATACCCAACACTGCTAACACCACTAACACACATACATATATATATATATATATATATATATATATATATATATATATACATATACATATATATATATATATAAAACCATAACCCCTTAATACCCAACACAATACCCAACACCGCTAACACCACTAACACACATACTATATATAAAACCCATAACCCTTAATACCCAACACAATACCCAACACTGCTAACACCACTAACACACATACATATATATATATATAAAAACCATAACCCCTTAATACTCAACACAATACCCAACACTGCTAACACCACTAACACACATACATATATAATATATAAATAAAACCATAACCCCTTAATACCCCAACACAATACCCAACACCGCTAACACCACTAACACACATACATACATACATACTATATATATATATATATAGTATATATATATATATATATATATATAAAACCATAACCCCTTAATACCCAACACCGCTAACGTCCACTAAACACAACATACACACATATATATATAGATATATGAATAAAACCATAACCTCACTTAATACCCAACACATTGCCAACACCACGAACACCACTAACACACATACATATATATATAGACATATATATATAGTATATAAAACCATAACCGCTTATTACCTCAACACAATACCCAAGCACCGCTAACTACAACCTAACACACATACACACATAAATACATGATATTATAAAACCATAACCCCTTAATACCCAACACAATACCCAACGACCGCTAACACTCACTATCACATCATACATATATATATTTATATATATAAAACCATTACCCCTTAATACCCAACACAATACCCAACTCACCGCTAACACCACTAGTACACGATATACATATATATATATATATATATATACATTATATATATAAAAAGCCATAACCCCTTAATACGCCACACAATTACCCAACAGCCCCCGCTAACGACCACCTAACAGCCACATACATATATATATATGATATAATATATATTAATGTAAAACCATAACCCCTTAATACCCAACACCACTAACACACATACATACATATATATATATATAAAACCATAACCCCTTAATACCCAACACAATACCCAACACCGCTAACACCACTAACACACATACATACATTTATATAAATCCATAACCCCTTAATACCCAACACAATACCCAACATCGCTAACACCGCTAACACACATACATACAGTATATATGTATTATATATATATATATATATATATATATATATATATATATAATACCCAACACAACTAACACATAATATATATATATATATATATATATATATATATATATATATATAGTATATATATATATATATATATGATATATATATATATATATATAAAACCATAACCCCTTAATACCAACACAATACCCAACACCGCTTACACCACTAACACACATTACATACATATATTATATATATATATATATATATATAAAACCATAACCCCTTAATACCCAACACCGCTAACACCACTAGCAAACATACATACATATACATTACATACATATAGTATATATAATATATAGTATATATATATATATATATATATATATATATATATATATATATATTATATATAAATAAAACCATAACCCCTTAATACCCAACACCACTAACACACACCACACACATATATATATATATATATATATATATATACTATATATATCAGATATATATATATATAACAATAACCCCTTAATACTCAACACAATACCCAACACTGCTAACACCACTAACACACATACATATATATATATATATATATATGAATAAAAAACCATAACCCCTTAATACCCAACACAATACCCAACACCGCTAACACCACTAACACACATACATACATATATAAAACCATAACCCCTTAATACCCAACACCACTGACACACCTACATACATATATATATATATATGTATATATATATATATATATATATATATATATATATAACAATAACCCCTTAATACTCAACACAATACCCAACACTGCTAACACCACTAACACACACACATATATATATATATATATATATATATATAAATAAAACCATAACCCCTTAATACTCAACACAATACCTAACACTGCTAACACCACTAACAAACATACATACATACGTATATATATATATATATAAAACCATAACCCCTTAATACCCAACACAATACCCAACACTGCTAACACCACTAACACACATACATATATATATATATATATATATATATATATATATATATATATATACATATACATATATATATATATAAAACCATAACCCCTTAATACCCAACACAATACCCAACACCGCTAACACCACTAACACACATACATATATATAAAACCATAACCCCTTAATACCCAACACAATACCCAACACTGCTAACACCACTAACACACATACATATATATATATATAAAACCATAACCCCTTAATACTCAACACAATACCCAACACTGCTAACACCACTAACACACATACATATATATATATATATAAAACCATAACCCCTTAATACCCAACACAATACCCAACACCGCTAACACCACTAACACACATACATACATACATACATATATATATATATATATATATATATATATATATATATATATAAAACCATAACCCCTTAATACCCAACACCGCTAACACCACTAACACACATACACATATATATATATATATAAAACCATAACCCCCTAATACCCAACAAAATACCCAACACTGCTAGCACCACTAACACACATACATACATACATATATATATAAAACCATAACCCCTTAATACCCAACACAATACCCAACACCGCTAACACCACTAACAAACATACATATATATATATATATAAAACCATAACCCCTTAATACCCAACACAATACCCAACACCGCTAACACCACTAACACACATACATATATATATATATATATATATAAAACCATAACCCCTTAATACCCAATACAATACCCAACACCGCTAACACCACTAACACACATACATACACATATATATATATATATAAAACCATAACCCCTTAATACCCAACACCACTAACACACATGCATACATATATATATATATAAAACCATAACCCCTTAATACCCAACACAATACCCAACACCGCTAACACCACTAACAAACATACATACATACATATATATATATAAAACCATAACCCCTTAATACCCAACACCACTAACACACATGCATACATATATATATATATAAAACCATAACCCCTTAATACCCAACACAATACCCAACACCGCTAACACCACTAACAAACATACATATATATATATATATAAAACCATAACCCCCTAATACCCAACACAATACCCAACACTGCTAGCACCACTAACACACATACATACATACATATATATAAAACCATAACCCCTTAATACCCAACACAATACCCAACACCGCTAACACCACTAACACACATACATATATATATATATATATATATATATATATATATATTTATAAAACCATAACCCCTTAATACCCAACACAATACCCAACACCGCTAACACCACTAACACACATACATACATATATATACATATATATATATATATATATATATATATATATAAACCCTAACCCTAGACAGTTCTCCTCACATTCCCTCTGTTCCAGCATGTTCTCTGCTGGACTCTTTCCTAGAACCCTCACTGCAGATCTCAGTCTGGGGGAGGACTGACCGGAGGACGGACCTCGGTTACTGACTCAGAGTCAAAGTGAGAAGCTGAAAGAATCTGATTCAGGTTGTTAGACTGGCCTAACAATCCAGAGCATTACATCATACAGGAAGGGGAGGAGCTCAACACTGACATCACTGCTGTTGGGTTTTGAGTTAACAGTGAGGTCACAGTGGAGGTTACCTTCGCCGCCTCCAGGAACACCGTGTCACTGATGTGTCGAACTCCACTGAGTATCACAGCTAGAGCCACACCTGGAGACCAACACCAGAAACATTAGCATCCAGAACCCCACAGAACCAGATACCCCAGACTAAATCTAACTTCTCTCACTAACCTGATACTAAATCTAACCTCCCTCACTAACCTGAGACTAAATCTAACCTCCCTCACTAACCTGAGACTAAATCTAACCTCCCTCACTAACCTGAGACTAAATCTAACCTCCCCCACTAACCTGATACTAAATCTAACCTCCCTCACTAACCCCAGACTAAATCTAACCTCCCTCACTAACCTGAGACTAAATCTAACCTCCCTCACTAACCTGAGACTAAATCTAACCTCCCTCACTAACCCCAGACTAAATCTAACCTCCCTCACTAACCTGAGACTAAATCTAACCTCCCTCACTAACCTGAGACTAAATCTAACCTCCCCCACTAACCCCAGACTAAATCTAACCTCCCTCACTAACCCCAGACTAAATCTAACCTCCCTCACTAACCCCAGACTAAATCTAACCTCCCTCACTAACCTGAGAATAAATCTAACCTCCCTTACTAACCTGAGACTAAATCTAACCTCCCTCACTAACCTGAGACTAAATCTAACCTCCCTCACCAACCTGAGAATAAATCTAACCTCCCTCACTAACCTGAGAATAAATCTAACCTCCCTCACTAACCTGAGACTAAATCTAACCTCCCTCACTAACCCCAGACTAAATCTAACCTCCCTCACTAACCCCAGACTAAATCTAACCTCCCTCACTAACCTGAGGCTAAATCTAACCTCCCTCACGAACCCCAGACTAAATCTAACCTCCCTCACTAACCCGAGACTAAATCTAACCTCCCTCACTAACCCCAGACCAAATCTAACCTCCCTCAGTAACCTGAGACTAAATCTAACCTCCCTCACTAACCTAAGACTAAATCTAACATCCCTCACTAACCCCAGACTAAATCTAACCTACCTCACTAACCTGAGACTAAATCTAACCTCCCTCACTAACCTGAGACTAAATCTAACCTCCCTCACTAACCCGAGACTAAATCTAACCTCCCTCACTAACCCCAGACTAAATCTAACCTCCCTCACTAACCCCAGACTAAATCTAACCTCCCTCACTAACCCCAGAATAAATCTAACCTCCCTCACTAACCCCAGACTAAATCTAACCTCCCTCACTAACCTGAGACTAAATCTAACCTCCCTCACTAACCTGAGACTAAATCTAACCTCCCTCACTAACCCCAGGATAAATCTAACCTCCCTCACTAACCTGAGACTAAATCTAACCTCCCTCACTAACCTGAGACTAAATCTAACCTCCCTCACTAACCTGAGACTAAATCTAACCTCCCTCACTAACCCCAGACTAAATCTAACCTCCCTCACTAACCCCAGACTAAATCTAACCTCCCTCACTAACCCCAGACTAAATCTAACCTCCCTCACTAACCTGAGAATGAATCTAACCTCCCTCACTAACCCCAGACTAAATCTAACCTCCCTCACTAACCTGAGAATAAATCTAACCTCCCTCACTAACCCCAGACTAAATCTAACCTCCCTCACTAACCTGAGACTAAATCTAACCTCCCTCACTTACCTGAGAATAAATCTAACCTCCCTCACTAACCCCAGACTAAATCTAACCTCCCTCACTAACCCCAGACTAAATCTAACCTCCCTCACTAACCGAGACTAAATCTCACGTCCCTCACTAACCCCAGACTAAATCTAACGTCCCTCACTAACCTGAGACTAAATCTAACCTCCCTCACTAACCCCAGACTAAATCTAACCTCCCTCACTAACCCCAGACTAAATCTAACCTTCCTCACTAACCTGAGACTAAATCTAACCTCCCTCACTAACCTGAGACTAAATCTAACCTCTCTCACTAACCCGAGAATAAATCTAAACTCCCTCACTAACCTGAGACTAAATCTAACCTCCCTCACTAACCTGAGAATAAATCTAACCTCCCTCACTAACCCCAGACTAAATCTAACCTCCCTCACTAACCCCAGACTAAATCTAACCTCCCTCACTAACCCCAGAATAAATCTAACCTCCCTCACTAACCTGAGACTAAATCTAACCTCCCTCACTAACCCCAGACTAAATCTAACCTCCCTCACTAACCTGAGAATAAATCTAACCTCCCTCACTAACCTGAGACTAAATCTAACCTCCCTCACCAACCTGAGACTAAATCTAACCTCCCTCACCAACCCCAGACTAAATCTAACCTCCCTCACTAACCCCAGACTAAATCTAACCTCCCTCACTAACCCCAGACCAAATCTAACATCCCTCACTAACCTGAGAATAAATCTAACCCCAGACTAAATCTAACCTCCCTCACTAACCCCAGACTAAATCTAACCTCCCTCACTAACCCCAGCCTAAATCTAACCTCCCTCACTAACCCCAGACTAAATCTAACCTCTCTCACTAACCCGAGAATAAATCTAACCTCCCTCACTAACCCCAGACTAAATCTAACCTCCCTCACTAACCCCAGACTAAATCTAACCTCCCTCACTAACCCCAGGATAAATCTAACCTCCCTCACTAACCCCAGACTAAATCTAACCTCCCTCACTAACCTGAGAATAAATCTAACCTCCCTCACTAACCCGAGACTAAATCTAACCTCCCTCACTAACCTGAGACTAAATCTAACCTCCCTCACTAACCTGAGACTAAATCTAACCTCTCTCACTAACCCGAGAATAAATCTAACCTCCCTCACTAACCTGAGACTAAATCTAACCTCCCTCACTAACCTGAGAATAAATCTAACCTCCCTCACTAACCTGAGACTAAATCTAACCTCTCTCACTAACCCGAGAATAAATCTAACCTCTCTCACTAACCTGAGACTAAATCTAACCTCCCTCACTAACCCCAGACTAAATCTAACCTCCCTCACTAACCCCAGACTAAATCTAACCTCCCTCACTAACCTGAGATTAAATCTAACCTCTCTCACTAACCCGAGAATAAATCTAACCTCTCTCACTAACCTGAGACTAAATCTAACCTCCCTCACTAACCCCAGACTAAATCTAACCTCCCTCACTAACCTGAGACTAAATCTAACCTCTCTCACTAACCTGAGACTAAATCTAACCTCTCTCACTAACCTGAGACTAAATCTAACCTCCCTCACTAACCCCAGACTAAATCTAACCTCCCTCACTAACCTGAGAATAAATCTAACCTCCCTCACTAACCCCAGACTAAATCTAACCTCCCTCACTAACCCCAGACTAAATCTAACGTCCCTCACTAACCTGAGACTAAATCTAACGTCCCTCACTAACCTGAGACTAAATCTAACCTCCCTCACTAACCCCAGACTAAATCTAACCTCCCTCACTAACCCCAGACTAAATCTAACCTCCCTCACTAACCCGAGACTAAATCTAACGTCCCTCACTAACCTGAGAATAAATCTAACCTCCCTCACTAACCTGAGACTAAATCTAACCTCCCTCACTAACCCCAGACTAAATCTAACCTCCCTCACTAACCCCAGACTAAATCTAACCTCCCTCACTAACCTGAGACTAAATCTAACCTCCCTCACTAACCCGAGAATAAATCTAACCTCCCTCACTAACCTGAGACTAAATCTAACCTCCCTCACTAACCCCAGACTAAATCTAACCTCCCTCACTAACCCCAGAATAAATCTAACCTCCCTCACTAACCCCAGACTAAATCTAACCTCCCTCACTAACCCCAGACTAAATCTAACCTCCCTCACTAACCCCAGACTAAATCTAACCTCCCTCACTAACCTGAGACTAAATCTAACCTCCCTCACTAACCCCAGACTAAATCTAACCTCCCTCACTAACCCGAGACTAAATCTAACCTCCCTCACTAACCTGAGAATAAATCTAACCTCCCTCACTAACCTGAGACAAAATCTAACCTCCCTCACTAACCCCAGACTAAATCTAACCTCCCTCACTAACCCCAGACTAAATCTAACCTCCCTCACTAACCTGAGACTAAATCTAACCTCCCTCACTAACCCCAGGATAAATCTAACCTCCCTCACTAACCTGAGACTAAATCTAACCTCCCTCACTAACCTGAGACTAAATCTAACCTCCCTCACTAACCCCAGACTAAATCTAACCTCCCTCACTAACCCCAGACTAAATCTAACCTCCCTCACTAACCTGAGAATAAATCTAACCTCCCTCACTAACCCCAGACTAAATCTAACCTCCCTCACTAACCTGAGAATGAATCTAACCTCCCTCACTAACCCCAGACTAAATCTAACCTCCCTCACTAACCTGAGAATAAATCTAACCTCCCTTACTAACCTGAGAATAAATCTAACCTCCCTCACTAACCTGAGACTAAATCTAACCTCCCTCACTAACCCCAGACTAAATCTAACCTCCCTCACTAACCCCAGACTAAATCTAACCTCCCTCACTAACCTGAGAATAAATCTAACCTCCCTCACTAACCCCAGACTAAATCTAACCTCCCTCACTAACCTGAGAATGAATCTAACCTCCCTCACTAACCCCAGACTAAATCTAACCTCCCTCACTAACCCCAGAATAAATCTAACCTCCCTCACTAACCTGAGAATAAATCTAACCTCCCTCACTAACCTGAGAATAAATCTAACCTCCCTCACTAACCCCAGACTAAATCTAACCTCCCTCACTAACCTGAGACTAAATCTAACCTCCCTCACTAACCGAGACTAAATCTCACGTCCCTCACTAACCCCAGACTAAATCTAACGTCCCTCACTAACCTGAGACTAAATCTAACCTCCCTCACTAACCCCAGACTAAATCTAACCTCTCTCACTAACCCGAGAATAAATCTAACCTCTCTCACTAACCTGAGACTAAATCTAACCTCCCTCACTAACCCCAGACTAAATCTAACCTCCCTCACTAACCCCAGCCTAAATCTAACCTCCCTCACTAACCCGAGACTAAATCTAACCTCCCTCACTAACCCCAGACTAAATCTAACGTCCCTCACTAACCTGAGACTAAATCTAACCTCCCTCACTAACCCCAGACTAAATCTAACCTCCCTCACTAACCCCAGACTAAATCTAACGTCCCTCACTAACCTGAGACTAAATCTAACCTCCCTCACTAACCCCAGACTAAATCTAACCTCCCTCACTAACCCGAGACTAAATCTAACCTCCCTCACTAACCTGAGACTAAATCTAACCTCCCTCACTAACCCGAGACTAAATCTAACCTCTCTCACTAACCTGAGACTAAATCTAACCTCCCTCACTAACCCCAGACTAAATCTAACCTCCCTCACTAACCCCAGCCTAAATCTAACCTCCCTCACTAACCCCAGACTAAATCTAACCTCCCTCACTAACCCCAGACTAAATCTAACGTCCCTCACTAACCTGAGACTAAATCTAACCTCCCTCACTAACCCCAGACTAAATCTAACCTCCCTCACTAACCCGAGACTAAATCTAACCTCCCTCACTAACCCGAGACTAAATCTAACGTCCCTCACTAACCTGAGAATAAATCTAACCTCCCTCACTAACCCCAGACTAAATCTAACCTCCCTCACTAACCCCAGACTAAATCTAACCTCCCTCACTAACCCGAGAATAAATCTAACCTCCCTCACTAACCCCAGACTAAATCTAACCTCCCTCACTAACCCCAGACTAAATCTAACCTACCTCACTAACCCGAGAATAAATCTAACCTCCCTCACTAACCTGAGACTAAATCTAACCTCCCTCACTAACCTGAGACTAAATCTAACCTCCCTCACTAACCCGAGACTAAATCTAACGTCCCTCACTAACCCCAGACTAAATCTAACGTCCCTCACTAACCTGAGACTAAATCTAACCTCCCTCATTAACCCCAGACTAAATCTAACCTCCCTCACTAACCCAAGACTAAATCTAACCTCCCTCACTAACCCCAGCCTAAATCTAACCTCTCTCACTAACCCGAGAATAAATCTAACCTCTCTCACTAACCTGAGACTAAATCTAACCTCCCTCACTAACCCCAGACTAAATCTAACCTCCCTCACTAACCCCAGCCTAAATCTAACCTCCCTCACTAACCCGAGACTAAATCTAACCTCCCTCACTAACCCCAGACTAAATCTAACGTCCCTCACTAACCTGAGACTAAATCTAACCTCCCTCACTAACCTGAGACTAAATCTAACCTCCCTCACTAACCCCAGACTAAATCTAACCTCCCTCACTAACCCGAGACTAAATCTAACGTCCCTCACTAACCTGAGAATAAATCTAACCTCCCTCACTAACCCCAGACTAAATCTAACCTCCCTCACTAACCTGAGAATAAATCTAACCTCCCTCACTAACCCCAGACTAAATCTAACCTCCCTCACTAACCCGAGACTAAATCTAACCTCCCTCACTAACCTGAGACTAAATCTAACGTCCCTCACTAACCTGAGACTAAATCTAACCTCCCTCACTAACCCCAGACTAAATCTACCCTCCCTCACAAACCCCAGACTAAATCTAACCTCCCTCACTAACCTGAGACTAAATCTAACCTCCCTCACTAACCCCAGGATAAATCTAACCTCCCTCACTAACCCCAGACTAAATCTACCCTCCCTCACTAACCCCAGACTAAATCTAACCTCCCTCACTAACCCGAGAATAAATCTAACCTCCCTCACTAACCTGAGACTAAATCTAACCTCCCTCACTAACCTGAGACTAAATCTAACCTCCCTCACTAACCCCAGACTAAATCTAACCTCCCTCACTAACCCGAGACTAAATCTAACCTCCCTCACTAACCCCAGACTAAATCTAACCTCCCTCACTAACCTGAGACTAAATCTAACCTTCCCCACTAACCCCAGACTAAATCTAACCTCCCTCACTAACCTGAGACTAAATCTAACCTCCCTCACTAACCCCAGACTAAATCTAACCTCCCTCACTAACCTGAGACTAAATCTAACCTCCCTCACTAACCCGAGACTAAATCTAACCTCCCTCACTAACCTGAGACTAAATCTAACCTCCCTCACTAACCCCAGACTAAATCTAACCTCCCTCACTAACCCCAGACTAAATCTAACCTCCCTCACTAACCTGAGAATAAATCTAACCTCCCTCACTAACCTGAGACTAAATCTAACCTCCCTCACTAACCTGAGACTAAATCTAACCTCCCTCACTAACCTGAGACTAAATCTAACCTCCCTCACTAACCTGAGACTAAATCTAACCTCCCTCACTAACCCCAGACTAAATCTAACCTCTCTCACTAACCCGAGACTAAATCTAACCTCCCTCACTAACCTGAGAATAAATCTAACCTCCCTCACTAACCTGAGAATAAATCTAACCTCCCTCACTAACCCCAGACTAAATCTAACCTCCCTCACTAACCCGAGACTAAATCTAACCTCCCTCACTAACCCGAGACTAAATCTAACCTCTCTCACTAACCTGAGACTAAATCTAACCTCCCTCACTAACCCGAGACTAAATCTAACCTTCCTCACTAACCCCAGAATAAATCTAACCTCCCTCACTAACCCCAGACTAAATCTAACCTCCCTCACTAACCCCAGACTAAATCTAACCTCCCTCACTAACCCCAGACTAAATCTAATTTGGGACTATGTCCGATGTCCTTGGCTGACCTGGGAATATGTAGGCGTTGTTTCCCTGACCGGGGGTCAGCATCCTGCCGTCGTCGAGAGTAACGGGGCTGAACGGACTCCCGCTGGCGAACAAACAGCGGCCCTGAAATAAACACC
>CM038725.1:39966859-39989359 GCA_021613375.1 Megaleporinus macrocephalus
CACAGAGACCCTTCACAGAGACCCTCCACACAGACCCTTCACAGAGACCCTCCATACAGACCCTCCACACACAGACCCTCCACACAGACCCTTCACAGAGACCCTTCACAGAGACCCTTCACAGAGACCCTTCACAGAGACCCTTCACACACAGACCTTCCAGAGACCCTCCACACAGACCCTTCACACAGACCCTCCATACAGACCCTCCACACAGACCCTTCACAGAGACCCTTCACAGAGACCCTCCCACAGACCCTCCACAGACCCTTCACAGAGACCCTCCACACAGTTTAATCAGACTTCATTCAAAGTTTAATCAGACTTCATTCAAAGTTTAATCACCCCTCACACACAGACCCTCCACACAGACCCTCCACACAGACCCTTCACAGAGACCCTTCACAGAGACCCTCACAGACCCTCCACACAGACCCTCCACACAGACCCTCACCAGACCCTTCACAGAGACCCTCCACACAGTTTAATCAGACTTCATTCAAAGTTTAATCAGACTTCATTCAAAGTTTAATCACCCCTCACACACAGACCCTCCACACAGACCCTCCACACAGACCCTTCAAAGAGACCCTTCACAGAGACCCTCCACACAGACCCTTCACAGAGACCCTCCACACAGACCCTCCACACACAGACCCTCCACACACAGACCCTCCACACAGATCCTCCACACAGACCTTCCAGAGACCCTTCACACAGACCCTTCACACAGACCCTCCATACAGACCCTCCACACAGACCCTTCACAGAGACCCTCGACACAGACCCTCCACACAGACCCTTCACAGAGACCCTCCACACAGACCCTCCACACAGACCCTCCACACAGACCCTCCACAGAGACCCTTCACACAGACCCTTCACAGAGACCCTCCACACAGACCCTCCACACAGACCCTTCACAGAGACCCTCCACACAGTTTAATCAGACTTCATTCAAAGTTTAATCAGACTTCATTCAAAGTTTAATCACCCCTCACACACAGACCCTTCACACAGACCCTCCACACAGACCCTCCACACAGACCCTTCACAGAGACCCTTCACAGAGACCCTCCACACAGACCCTTCACAGAGACCCTCCACACAGACCCTCCACACACAGACCCTCCACACAGACCCTCCAACACACAGACCTCCACACAGATCCTCCACACAGACCCTCCACACAGACCCTTCACACACAGACCTTCCAGAGACCCTCCACACAGACCCTTCACACAGACCCTCCATACAGACCCTCCACACAGACCCTTCACAGAGACCCTCCACACAGACCCTTCACACAGACCCTCCACACAGACCCTCCATACAGGACCCTCCACACAGACCCTCCACACAGACCTTCACAGAGACCCTCACAGAGACCCTTCACACAGACCCTTCACAGAACCCTCCACACAGACCCTCACACAGACCCTTCACAGAGGACCCTCCACACAGACCCTTCACAGAGACCATCCACACAGTTTAATCAGACTTCATTCAAAGTTTAATCAGACTTCATTCAAAGTTTAATCACCCTCACACACAGACCCTTCACACGACCCTCCATACAGACCCTTCACACAGACCCTTACAGGACCCTCCACACAGAACCTCCACACAGACCCCTTCACAGAGACCCTCCAACAGACCCTTCACAGAGGACCCTTCACAGAGACCCTTTACAGAGACCCTCCACACAGACCTCCTCACAGACCCCTTCACAGAGACCCTCCATACAGACATCCACACAGACCCTTCACAGAGACCCTCCACACAGACCCTCCACACAGAACCTCCACACAGACCCTTCACAGAGACCCTCCACACAGACCCTTCACAGAGACCCTTCACAGAGACCCTTTACAGAGACCCTCCACACAGACCCTCCACACAGACCCTCCACAGAGACCCTCCATACAGACCATCCACACAGACCCTTCACAGAGACCCTCCACACAGACCCTCCATACAGACCCTCCACACAGACCCTCCACACAGACCCTTAACACAGACCCTCCATACAGACCCTCCACACAGACCCTTCACAGAGACCCTCCACACAGACCCTCCATACAGACCCTCCACAGAGACCCTTCACACAGACCCTCCACACAGACCCTTCACACAGACCCTTCACACAGACCCTCCACACAGACCCTCCACACAGACCCTTCACAGAGACCCTCCACACAGACCCTCCACACAGACCCTCCACACAGACCCTTCACACAGACCCTTCACACAGACCCTCCACACAGACCCTTCACAGAGACCCTCCACACAGTTTAATCAGACTTCATTCAAAGTTTAATCAGACTTCATTCAAAGTTTAATCACCCCTCACACACAGACCCTCCACACAGACCCTCCACACAGACCCTTCACAGAGACCCTTCACAGAGACCCTCCACACAGACCCTCCACACAGACCCTCCACACAGACCCTTCACACAGACCCTTCACACAGACCCTCAACACAGTTTAATCAGACTTCATTCAAAGTTTAATCAGACTTCATTCAAAGTTTAATCACCCCTCACACACAGACCCTCCACACAGACCCTCCACACAGACCCTTCAAAGAGACCCTTCACAGAGACCCTTCACAGAGACCCTCCACACAGACCCTTCACAGAGACCCTCCACACAGACCCTCCACACACAGACCCTCCACACACAGACCCTCCACACAGATCCTCCACACAGACCCTCCACACAGACCCTTCACACACAGACCTTCCGAGACCCTCCACACAGACCCTTCACACAGACCCTCCATACAGACCCTCCACACAGACCCTTCACAGAGACCCTTCACAGAGACCCTCCACACAGACCCTCCACACAGACCCTTCACAGAGACCCTCCACACAGTTTAATCAGACTTCATTCAAAGTTTAATCAGACTTCATTCAAAGTTTAATCACCCCTCACACACAGACCCTCCACACAGACCCTCCACACAGACCCTTCAAAGAGACCCTTCACAGAGACCCTTCACAGAGACCCTCCACACAGACCCTTCACAGAGACCCTCCATACAGACCCTCCACACACAGACCCTCCACACAGACCCTTCACAGAGACCCTTCACAGAGACCCTTCACAGAGACCCTTCACAGAGACCCTCCACACAGACCCTTCACACACAGACCTTCCAGAGACCCTCCACACAGACCCTTCACACAGACCCTCCATACAGACCCTCCACACAGACCCTTCACAGAGACCCTTCACAGAGACCCTCCACACAGACCCTCCACACAGACCCTTCACAGAGACCCTCCACACAGTTTAATCAGACTTCATTCAAAGTTTAATCAGACTTCATTCAAAGTTTAATCACCCCTCACACACAGACCCTCCACACAGACCCTCCACACAGACCCTTCACAGAGACCCTTCACACAGACCCTCCACACAGACCCTCCACACAGACCCTCCACACAGACCCTCCACACAGACCCTTCACACAGACCCTTCACAGAGACCCTCCACACAGTTTAATCAGACTTCATTCAAAGTTTAATCAGACTTCATTCAAAGTTTAATCACCCCTCACACACAGACCCTCCACACAGACCCTCCACACAGACCCTTCAAAGAGACCCTTCACAGAGACCCTCCACACAGACCCTTCACAGAGACCCTCCACACAGACCCTCCACACACAGACCCTCCACACACAGACCCTCCACACAGATCCTCCACACAGACCCTCCACACACAGACCTTCCAGAGACCCTTCACACAGACCCTTCACACAGACCCTCCATACAGACCCTCCACACAGACCCTTCACAGAGACCCTCGACACAGACCCTCCACACAGACCCTTCACAGAGACCCTCCACACAGACCCTCCACACAGACCCTCCACAGAGACCCTTCACACAGACCCTTCACAGAGACCCTCCACACAGACCCTCCACACAGACCCTCCACACAGACCCTTCACAGAGACCCTCCACACAGTTTAATCAGACTTCATTCAAAGTTTAATCAGACTTCATTCAAAGTTTAATCACCCCCTCACACACAGACCCTTCACACAGACCCTCCACACAGACCCTCCACACAGACCCCTTCACAGAGACCCTTCACAGAGACCCTCCACACAGACCCTTCACAGAGACCCTCCACACAGACCCTCCACACACAGACCCTCCACACAGACCCTCCACACACAGACCCTCCACACAGATCCTCCACACAGACCCTCCACACAGACCCTTCACACACAGACCTTCCAGAGACCCTCCACACAGACCCTTCACACAGACCCTCCATACAGACCCTCCACACAGACCCTTCACAGAGACCCTCCACACAGACCCTTCACACAGACCCTCCACACAGACCCTCCATACAGACCCTCCACACAGACCCTCCACACAGACCCTTCACAGAGACCCTCCACAGAGACCCTTCACACAGACCCTTCACAGAGACCCTCCACACAGACCCTCCACACAGACCCTTCACAGAGACCCTCCACACAGACCCTTCACAGAGACCCTCCACACAGTTTAATCAGACTTCATTCAAAGTTTAATCAGACTTCATTCAAAGTTTAATCACCCCTCACACACAGACCCTTCACACAGACCCTCCATACAGACCCTCCACACAGACCCTTCACAGAGACCCTCCACACAGACCCTCCACACAGAACCTCCACACAGACCCTTCACAGAGACCCTCCACACAGACCCTTCACAGAGACCCTTCACAGAGACCCTTTACAGAGACCCTCCACACAGACCCTCCACACAGACCCTTCACAGAGACCCTCCACACAGACCCTTCACAGAGACCCTCCACACAGACCCTCCACACAGACCCTCCACACAGACCCTTCACACACAGACCTTCCAGAGACCCTCCACACAGACCCTCCACAGAGACCCTTCACAGAGACCCTCCACACAGACCCTTCACACAGACCCTCCACACAGACCCTCCACACAGACCCTTCACAGAGACCCTCCACAGAGACCCTTCACAGAGACCCTCCACACAGACCCTTTACAGAGACCCTCCACACAGACCCTTCACAGAGACCCTCCACACACAGACCCTCCAAACAGACCCTCCACACACAGACCCTCCACACAGACCCTTCACACAGACCTTCCAGAGACCCTCCACACAGACCCTTCTCACAGACCCTTCACACAGACCTTCCACACAGACCCTCCACACAGACCCCCTTCACACACAGACCCTCCACACAGATCCTCCATACAGACCCTCCACACAGACCCTTCACAGAGGACCCTCCACACAGACCCTCCACACAGACCCCCTTCACACACAGACCCTCCACACAGGTCCTCCACACAGACCCTCCACACACAGACCCTTCACAGAGACCCTCCACACAGACCTTCCACACACAGACCCTCCACACAGACCTTCCACAGAGACCCTTCACAGAGACCCTCCACACACAGACCCTTCACAGAGACCCTCCACACACAGACCCTCCACACAGACCCTCCACACACAGACCCTCCACACAGATCCTCCACACAGACCCTCCACACAGACCCTTCACACACAGACCTTCCAGAGACCCTCCACACAGACCCTTCACACAGACCCTCCATACAGACCCTCCACACAGACCCTTCACAGAGACCCTCCACACAGACCCTTCACAGAGACCCTTCACACAGACCCTCCACACAGACCCTCCATACAGACCCTCCACACAGACCCTCCACACAGACCCTTCACAGAGACCCTCCACAGAGACCCTTCACACAGACCCTTCACAGAGACCCTCCACACAGACCCTCCACACAGACCCTTCACAGAGACCCTCCACACAGACCCTTCACAGAGACCCTCCACACAGTTTAATCAGACTTCATTCAAAGTTTAATCAGACTTCATTCAAAGTTTAATCACCCCTCACACACAGACCCTTCACACAGACCCTCCATACAGACCCTCCACACAGACCCTTCACAGAGACCCTCCACACAGACCCTCCACACAGAACCTCCACACAGACCCTTCACTGAGACCCTCCACACAGACCCTTCACAGAGACCCTTCACAGAGACCCTTTACAGAGACCCTCCACACAGACCCTCCACACAGACCCTTCACAGAGACCCTCCACACAGACCCTTCACAGAGACCCTCCACACAGACCCTCCACACACAGACCCTCCACACAGACCCTCCACACAGACCCTTCACACACAGACCTTCCAGAGACCCTCCACACAGACCCTCCACAGAGACCCTTCACAGAGACCCTCCACACAGACCCTTCACACAGACCCTCCATACAGACCCTCCACACAGACCCTCCACACAGACCCTTCACAGAGACCCTCCACAGAGACCCTTCACAGAGACCCTCCACACAGACCCTTTACAGAGACCCTCCACACAGACCCTTCACAGAGACCCTCCACACAGATCCTCCACACAGACCCTCCACACAGACCCTTCACACAGACCTTCCAGAGACCCTCCACACAGACCCTTCTCACAGACCCTTCATACAGACCTTCCACACAGACCCTCCACACAGACCCCCTTCACACACAGACCCTCCACACAGATCCTCCATACAGACCCTCCACACAGACCCTTCACAGAGACCCTCCACACAGACCCTCCACACAGACCCCCTTCACACACAGACCCTCCACACAGGTCCTCCACACAGACCCTCCACACACAGACCCTTCACAGAGACCCTCCACACAGACCTTCCACACACAGACCCTCCACACAGACCTTCCACAGAGACCCTTCACAGAGACCCTCCACACACAGACCCTTCACACAGACCCTCCACACACAGACCCTTCACACAGACCCTCCACACAGACCCTCCACACACAGACCCTCCACACAGACCCTTCACACAGACCCTCCACACAGACCCCCTTCACACACAGACCCTCCACACAGACCCCTCACACAGTCAGAGGAAGTGAATCTGAGTGTGCGGTCCTCACCCTGTATGTCGTCGTTGAAGGTGCAGTACTTGTGGCGGTACTTCTTCAGGAAGCGGAACGCGTTGTGATTCCCGAAATCTTCAAACTGGATGAGCGTGTCCTGTCCGTACTTCTCCACGACCGCCTCCATGAACTCATCTATCAGGTCGTCATAGCGATGAGAGCGGTCCCGCCGCTGATACAGACCCATATAAAAGGGGTCTCTGAGTAGCGTCTGAGTGAGACAGGCATAGCCACTCGTTAGTAACGTTTAAGGAACGTTTAGACTGACCGGTGGGGGACTGACCGGTGGAGGACTGACCAGTGGAGGACTGACCGGTGGAGGACTGACCGGTGGAGGGACGTTTAGACTGACTGGAGGGGGACTGACCGGTGGACGAACGATTAGACTGACCGGTGGGGGACTGACCGGTGGAGGAACATTTAGACTGACCGGTGGAGGAACGTTTAGACTGACCAGTGAGGGACTGACCAGTGGAGGAACGTTTAGACTGACCGGTGGGGGACTGACCAGTGGAGGAACATTTAGACTGACCAGTGGAGGAACGTTTAGACTGACCGGTGAGGGACTGACCGGTGGAGGAATGTTTAGACTGACCGGTGGGGGACTGACCGGTGGAAAAACGTTTAGACTGACCGGTGGGGGACTGACCGGTGGAGGAACGTTTAGACTGACCGGTGGAGGAACGTTTAGACTGACCGGTGAGGGACTGACCGGTGGAGGAATGTTTAGACTGACCAGTGGAGGAACGTTTAGACTGACCGGTGGGGGACTGACCGGTGGAGGACTGACCGGTGGAGGAACTTTTAGACTGACCAGTGGAGGAACGTTTAGACTGACCGGTGGAGGACTGACCAGTGGAGGAATGTTTAGACTGACCGGTGGGGGACTGACCGGTGGAGGACTGACCGGTGGAGGAACTTTTAGACTGACCAGTGGAGGAACGTTTAGACTGACCGGTGGAGGACTGACCAGTGGAGGAACGTTTAGACTGACCAGTGGAGGAACGTTTAGACTGACCGGTGAGGGACTGACCGGTGGAGGAACATTTAGACTGACCGGTGGGGGACTGACCGGTGAGGGACTGACCGGTGGGGGAACGTTTAGACTGACCGGTGAGGGACTGACCGGTGGAGGAACATTTAGACTGACCGGTGGGGGACTGACCGGTGAGGGACTGACCGGTGGGGGAACGTTTAGACTGACCGGTGGGGGACTGACCGGTGAGGGACTGACCGGTGGGGGAACGTTTAGACTGACCGGTGGGGGACTGACCGGTGGAGGAACGTTTAGACTGACCAGTGGAGGAACGTTTAGACTGACCGGTGAGGGACTGACCGGTGAGGGACTGACCGGTGGAGGAACGTTTAGACTGACCAGTGGAGGAACGTTTAGACTGACCGGTGAGGGACTGACCGGTGGGGGACTGACCGGTGGAGGAATGTTTAGACTGACCAGTGGAGGAACGTTTAGACTGACCGGTGGAGGACTGACCGGTGGAGGAATGTTTAGACTGACCAGTGGAGGAACGTTTAGACTGACCGGTGGGGGACTGACCGGTGGAGGACTGACCGGTGGAGGAACTTTTAGACTGACCAGTGGAGGAACGTTTAGACTGACCAGTGGAGGAACGTTTAGACTGACCGGTGGAGGACTGACCAGTGGAGGAATGTTTAGACTGACCGGTGGGGGACTGACCGGTGGAGGAACTTTTAGACTGACCAGTGGAGGAACGTTTAGACTGACCGGTGGAGGACTGACCAGTGGAGGAACGTTTAGACTGACCAGTGGAGGAACGTTTAGACTGACCGGTGAGGGACTGACCGGTGGAGGAACATTTAGACTGACCGGTGGGGGACTGACCGGTGAGGGACTGACCGGTGGGGGAACGTTTAGACTGACCGGTGGGGGACTGACCGGTGAGGGACTGACCGGTGGGGGAACGTTTAGACTGACCGGTGGGGGACTGACCGGTGGAGGAACGTTTAGACTGACCAGTGGAGGAACGTTTAGACTGACCGGTGAGGGACTGACCGGTGGAGGAACGTTTAGACTGACCAGTGGAGGAACGTTTAGACTGACCGGTGAGGGACTGACCGGTGGAGGAATGTTTAGACTGACCAGTGGAGGAACGTTTAGACTGACCGGTGGGGGACTGACCGGTGGAGGACTGACCGGTGGAGGAACTTTTAGACTGACCGGTGGAGGACTGACCAGTGGAGGAATGTTTAGACTGACCGGTGGGGGACTGACCGGTGGAGGAACTTTTAGACTGACCAGTGGAGGAACGTTTAGACTGACCGGTGGAGGACTGACCAGTGGAGGAACGTTTAGACTGACCAGTGGAGGAACGTTTAGACTGACCGGTGAGGGACTGACCGGTGGAGGAACATTTAGACTGACCGGTGGGGGACTGACCGGTGAGGGACTGACCGGTGGGGGAACGTTTAGACTGACCGGTGGGGGACTGACCGGTGAGGGACCGTTTAGACTGACCGGTGGGGGACTGACCGGTGGAGGAACGTTTAGACTGACCAGTGGAGGAACGTTTAGACTGACCGGTGAGGGACTGACCGGTGGAGGAACGTTTAGACTGACCAGTGGAGGAACGTTTAGACTGACCGGTGAGGGACTGACCGGTGGGGGACCGACCGGTGGGGGACTGACCGGTGGGGGACTGACCGGTGGGGGACTGACCGGTGGGGGACTGTGCAGTGCGGCGGCGCACTCTTACCTGGTTATCTGTTCCTACGTCGATGCACACAGGTAGACAGCTCTCTGGCCGGATGCCAGCACACGCCGTGTACAGGCAGAGTTTTCCAACCGGGATTCCCATTCCATACACTCCCAGATCACCCAGACCCAGAATCCGCTCACCATCGGTCACCACCACAGCCTGGACACAGCTCACCACCGTTTACACCATACACACACAGCCCGGCCACTTTATCAGAAACACTGCACACCTGCTTAGTCAGGCAATTCATTAACTATCCAATCAGGTAAACCCGCAGCAGCACAACTGTCACATCCGAGTTTAACTAGAGTCAGAGACTTTACACTGAGACTGGAGTTAGACTGGACTGAGAGTCAGAGACTTTACACTGTTACAGTGGAGTTAGACTGGACTGAGAGTCAGAGACTTTACACTGTTACAGTGGAGTTAGACTGGACTGAAAGTCAGAGACTTTACACTGTTACAGTGGAGTTAGACTGGACTGAGAGTCAGAGACTTTACACTGTTACAGTGGAGTTAGACTGGACTGAGAGTCAGGACTTTACACTGTTACAGTGGAGTTAGACTGGACTGAGAGTCAGAGACTTTACACTGTTACAGTGGAGTTAGACTGGACTGAGAGTCAGAGACTTTACACTGTTACAGTGGAGTTAGACTGGACTGAAAGTCAGAGACTTTACACTGTTACAGTGGAGTTAGACTGGACTGAGAGTCAGAGACTTTACACTGAGACTGGAGTTAGACTGGACTGAGAGTCAGAGACTTTACACTGAGACTGGAGTTAGACTGGACTGAGAGTCAGAGACTTTACACTGAGACTGGAGTTAGACTGGGCTGAGAGTCAGGACTTTACACTGTGACTGGAGTTAGACTGGGCTGAGAGTCAGGACTTTACACTGTTACAGTGGATTTAGACTGGACTGAGAGTCAGGACTTTACACTGGGACAGTGGAGTTAGACTGGACTGAGAGTCAGGACTTTACACTGTTACAGTGGAGTTAGACTGGACTGAGAGTCAGAGAGTTTACACTGTTACAGTGGAGTTAGACTGGACTGAGAGTCTGGACTTTACACTGTTACAGTGGAGTTAGACTGGACTGAGAGTCAGGACTTTACACTGTTACACTGGAGTTAGACTGGACTGAGAGTCAGAGACTTTACACTGTTACAGTGGAGTTAGACTGGACTGAGAGTCAGGACTTTACACTGTTACAGTGGAGTTAGACTGGACTGAGAGTCAGGACTTTACACTGTTACAGTGGAGTTAGACTGGACTGAGAGTCAGGACTTTACACTGTTACAGTGGAGTTAGACTGGACTGAGAGTCAGGACTTTACACTGTTACAGTGGAGTTAGACTGGACTGAGAGTCAGGACTTTACACTGTTACACTGGAGTTAGACTGGACTGAGAGTCAGGACTTTACACTGTTACACTGGAGTTAGACTGGACTGAGAGTCAGAGAGTTTACACTGTGACAGTGGAGTTAGACTGGATTGAGAGTCAGGACTTTACACTGTTACAGTGGAGTTAGACTGGACTGAGAGTCAGAGACTTTACACTGTGACTGGAGTTAGACTGGGCTGAGAGTCAGGACTTTACATTGTGACTGGAGTTAGACTGTACTGAGAGTCAGAGACTTTACACTGTGACAGTGGAGTTAGACTGTACTGAGAGTCAGAGACTTTACACTGTGACAGAGGAGTTAGACTGTACTGAGAGTCAGAGACTTTACACTGTGACAGTGGAGTTAGACTGGACTGAGAGTCAGAGACTTTACACTGTTACAGTGGAGTTAGACTGGACTGAGAGTCAGGACTTTACACTGTTACAGTGGAGTTAGACTGGATTGAAAGTCAGAGAGTTTACACTGTTACAGTGGAGTTAGACTGGACTAAGAGTCAGAGACTTTACACTGTTACAGTGGAGTTAGACTGGACTGAGAGTCAGAGACTTTACACTGTGACAGTGGAGTTAGACTGGACTGAGAGTCAGAGACTTTACACTGTTACAGTGGAGTTAGACTGGACTGAGAGTCAGGACTTTATGCCGTTACAGTGGAGTTAGACTGGACTGACAGTCAGAGACTTTACACTGTTACAGTGGAGTTAGACTGGACTGAAAGTCAGAGAGTTTACACTGTTACAGTGGCGTTAGACTGGACTGAGAGTCAGGACTTTATGCTGTTACAGTGGAGTTAGACTGGACTGAGAGTCAGAGACTTTATGCTGTGACAGTGGAGTTAGACTGGACTGAGAGTCAGGACTTTACACTGTTACAGTGGAGTTAGACTGGACTGAGAGTCAGAGAGTTTACACTGTTACAGTGGAGTTAGACTGGACTGAGAGTCAGGACTTTACACTGTTACAGTGGAGTTAGACTGGACTGAGAGTCAGAGACTTTAAACTGTGACAGTGGAGTTAGACTGGACTGAGAGTCTGGACTTTATGCGGTTACAGTGGAGTTAGACTGGACTGAGAGTCAAAGACTTTACACTGTGACAGTGGAGTTAGACTGGACTGAGAATCTGGACTTTACACTGTTACAATAGAGTTAGACTGGACTGAGAGTCAGAGACTTTACACTGTGACAGTGGAGTTAGACTGGACTGAGAGTGGAGTTAGACTAGATTGAGAGTCAGGGATTGTTTATGGAGAGTTGTGGAAATAGACTGGGCTGAGAGTGGAGTTAGACTGGACTGAGAGTGGAGTTAGACTGGACTGAGAGTGGAGTTAGACTAGACTGAGAGTCAGGGATTGTTTATGGAGAGTTGTGGAGATAGACTGGGCTGAGAGTGGAGACAGACTGGACTGAGTGTGGAGTTAGACTGGACTGAGAGTGGAGTTAGACTAGACTGAGAGTCGGGGATTGTTTATGGAGAGTTGTGGAAATAGACTGGGCTGAGAGTGGAGACAGACTGGACTGAGTGTGGAGTTAGACTGGACTGAGAGTGGAGTTAGACTGGACTGAGAGTCGGGGATTGTTTATGGAGAGTTGTGGAGATAGACTGGGCTGAGAGTGGAGTTAGACTGGACTGAGAGTGGAGTTAGACTGGACTGAGAGTGGAGTTAGAATAGACTGAGAGTCGGGGATTGTTTATGGAGAGTTGTGGAAATAGACTGGGCTGAGAGTGGAGACAGACTGGACTAAGTGTGGAGTTAGACTTGACTGAGAGTAGAGTTAGACGACTGAGAGTCGGGGATTGTTTATGGAGAGTTGTGGAGATAGACTGGGCTGAGAGTGGAGACAGACTGGACTGAGTGTGGAGTTAGACTGGACTGAGAGTGGAGTTAGACTGGACTGAGAGTGGAGTTAGACTGGACTGAGAGTCTGGGATTGTTCATGGAGAGTTGTGGAGATAGACTGGACTGAGAGTGAAGACAGACTGGACTGAGAGTGGAGACAGACTGGACTGAGAGTGGAGTTAGACTGGACTGAGAGTGGAGACAAACTGGGCTGAGAGTGGAGACAGACTGGGCTGAGAGTGGAGTTAGACGGGACTGAGAGTGGAGTTAGACTGGACTGAGAGTGGAGTTAGACTGGGCTGAGAGTGGAGTTAGACTGGACTGAGAGTGGAGTTAGACTGGACTGAGAGTGGAGACAGACTGGGCTGAGAGTGGAGTTAGACTGGACTGAGAGTGGAGTTAGACTGGGCTGAGAGTGGAGTTAGACTGGACTGAGAGTGGAGACAGACTGGACTGAGAGTGGAGACAGACTGGACTGAGAGTGGAGTTAGACTGGGCTGAGAGTGGAGTTAGACTGGGCTGAGAGTGGAGTTAGACTGGACTCAGAGTGGAGTTAGACTGGACTGAGAGTCGGGGATTGTTCATGGAGAGTTGTGGAAATAGACTGGGCTGAGAGTGGAGTTAGACTAGACTGAGAGTCGGAGAGTTTACACTGTTACAGTGGAGTTAGACTGGGCTGAGAGTGGAGTTAGACTGGACTGAGAGTGGAGTTAGACTTGACTGAGAGTCTGGGATTGTTCATGGAGAGTTGTGGAGTTAGACTGGGCTGAGAGTGGAGTTAGACTGGGCTGAGAGTGGAGTTAGACTGGACTGAGAGTGGAGTTAGACTGGGCTGAGAGTGGAGTTAGACTGGACTGAGAGTGGAGTTAGACTGGACTGAGAGTGGAGTTAGACTTGACTGAGAGTCGGGGATTGTTCATGGAGAGTTGTGGAGATAGACTGGGCTGAGAGTGGAGTTAGACTGGGCTGAGAGTGGAGTTAGACTGGACTGAGAGTGGAGTTAGACTTGACTGAGAGTCTGGGATTGTTCATGGAGAGTTGTGGAGATAGACTGGGCTGAGAGTGGAGTTAGACTGGGCTGAGAGTGGAGTTAGACTGGGCTGAGAGTGGAGTTAGACTGGACTGAGAGTGGAGTTAGACTGGGCTGAGAGTGGAGTTAGACTGGACTGAGAGTGGAGTTAGACTGGACTGAGAGTGGAGTTAGACTTGACTGAGAGTCGGGGATTGTTCATGGAGAGTTGTGGAGATAGACTGGGCTGAGAGTGGAGTTAGACTGGGCTGAGAGTGGAGTTAGACTGGACTGAGAGTGGAGTTAGACTGGACTGAGAGTGGAGATAGACTGGGCTGAGAGTGGAGTTAGACTGGACTGAGAGTGGAGATAGACTGGGCTGAGAGTGGAGATAGACTGGGCTGAGAGTGGAGTTAGACTGGACTGAGAGTGGAGTTAGACTGGACTGAGAGTGGAGTTAGACTGGGCTGAGAGTGGAGTTAGACTGGACTGAGAGTGGAGTTAGACTGGGCTGAGAGTGGAGTTAGACTGGACTGAGAGTGGAGTTAGACTGGGCTGAGAGTGGAGTTAGACTGGACTGAGAGTGGAGTTAGACTGGACTGAGAGTGGAGTTAGACTGGGCTGAGAGTGGAGTTAGACTGGACTGAGAGTGGAGTTAGACTGGACTGAGAGTGGAGTTAGACTGGACTGAGAGTGGAGATAGACTGGGCTGAGAGTGGAGTTAGACTGGACTGAGAGTGGAGTTAGACTGGGCTGAGAGTGGAGTTAGACTGGACTGAGAGTGGAGTTAGACTGGGCTGAGAGTGGAGTTAGACTGGACTGAGAGTCGGGGGCGTAGGGTCTGTTTAAGGTGATGTGTCTCGCTAAGAGGTTCAGTGTTTCTGCGTCTACGAATCAGACAATGAGCTCAGTGTAGTTTAGTCTAGATCTGAGTTTAACTGGGAGCGTGTGGGAGAACGAGGAGAGCTGAGCAGCATTTATAGCAATTCTATGATGATGTCATCGACAACCGGAGAACGTTTCTGGTACTCCACAGTTCCACACCCTGGAGAACCAAAGCTGTACTGACGGCGCTAACCATGTTTCAGAAGTTCTGATTGTAGAACTCGTTCAGAACAATACACTCACAGTCAGCACCTCCTCCTCCTCCTCCTCCTCCTCCTCTACTGAATCCAGCACATCTGCTCCACTGCGCGAGGAGCTGGTGACGGGAACGCCGCTGAAGAACACCGACCTCGTAGTCGTGTTTCTGAAGCTGGTCTGAGACGCGGGCCGTCATCACGGCGGAGGTGGCTGTTAGACAGCGGTCAGCCTGCGGTCATTCCAGCCTAGAAAACATCTGTTCCTGGAACCCGAGGCTGGACGTGTTTTTGGTTCTGAGATTCTTTTTCTGTTTCACAATCGTAGACAGTGGTTCTCTGAGCTAGCGTAGCCTTTCTGTCAGATAGAACCAGTCTGGCCTTCTTCACTGACCTCTCATCCACAAACCCCACAGACCTTCTGCTCACGAGACGTTCTCCCTTCATTACTCGAGTCTGAGTCCGTTTGGAGAGGAGCAGAAACCTCAGAGAACCAGTCTCTACGACCGTGAAGCAGACAAGCATCTCGGACAGTCACGATCAGAATCACTGAGATCACTTCTTCTCCTGCTGGTGGATGTGGTGGTGGAATGTTACCTGGAGATGCTGGACCGCTATGCGCCGCACTGCTTCTACGTGATTGGCTAACACTCGTGTGACTGAGCAGGTGTACAGGTGTTTCTAGTAACGTGCTGGGGAAACGTATCCGTGTACCTTCACGTTGGTCTCGGGCCAGTTGTCCAGGATGGAACGAATGTGTCCTCGATCCATGATGGAGATGAACAAGCCCCTACAGAGTTCACACACAGGGTCTTAGCATTGTTAGCATGGAGCTAGCAGCGCGTCTGGGCGACGGAGGGGAATCACTGAGGACTCACTTGGGTCGGCGGAAGATGTGCCCGTACTGCGTGCAGGCGAGGCCGACGGTGGGCGTGTACACGATCGGCATCAGAGCCTCGATGTCCTCCATCAGCACGCGGTAAAACAGCCGCTCGTTACGCTCCTGGATCCCCATCAGGTAGATATACCTGCACACAAACACAGCTACTGCAACACCTGCACACAAACACAGCTACTGCAACACCTGCACACAAACACAGCTACTGAAACACCTGCACACAAACACAGCTACTGCAACACCTGCACACAAACACAGCTACTGCAACACCTGCACACAAACACAGCTACTGAAACACCTGCACACAAACACAGCTACTGCAACACCTGCACAAAAACACAGCTACTGCAACACCTGCACACAAACACAGCTACTGCAACACCTGCACACAAACACAGCTACTGAAACACCTGCACACAAACACAGCTACTGCAACACCTGCACACAAACACAGCTACTGCAACACCTGCACACAAACACAGCTACTGCAATACCTGCACAAAAACACAGCTACTGCAACACCTGCACAAAAACACAGCTACTGCAACACCTGCAACCAAACACAGCTACTGCAACACCTGCACACAAACACAGCTACTGAAACACCTGCACACAAACACAGCTACTGCAACACCTGCACACAAACACAGCTACTGCCACACCTGCACACAAACACAGCTACTGCAACACCTGCACAAAAACACAGCTACTGCAACACCTGCACACAAACACAGCTACTGCAATACCTGCACACAAACACAGCTACTGCAACACCTGCAACCAAACACAGCTACTGCAACACCTGCACACAAACACAGCTACTGAAACACCTGCACACAAACACAGCTACTGCAACACCTGCACACAAACACAGCTACTGCAACACCTGCACACAAACACAGCTACTGCAACACCTGCACAAAAACACAGCTACTGCAACACCTGCACACAAACACAGCTACTGCAACACCTGCACACAAACACAGCTACTGCAACACCTGCAACACCTGCACACAAACACAGCTACTGCAACACCTGCACACAAACACAGCTACTGAAACACCTGCACACAAACACAGCTACTGCAACACCTGCACACAAACACAGCTACTGCAACACCTGCACACAAACACAGCTACTGCAATACCTGCACAAAAACACAGCTACTGCAACACCTGCACAAAAACACAGCTACTGCAACACCTGCAACCAAACACAGCTACTGCAACACCTGCACACAAACACAGCTACTGAAACACCTGCACACAAACACAGCTACTGCAACACCTGCACACAAACACAGCTACTGCCACACCTGCACACAAACACAGCTACTGCAACACCTGCACAAAAACACAGCTACTGCAACACCTGCACACAAACACAGCTACTGCAATACCTGCACACAAACACAGCTACTGCAACACCTGCAACCAAACACAGCTACTGCAACACCTGCACACAAACACAGCTACTGAAACACCTGCACACAAACACAGCTACTGCAACACCTGCACACAAACACAGCTACTGCAACACCTGCACACAAACACAGCTACTGCAACACCTGCACAAAAACACAGCTACTGCAACACCTGCACACAAACACAGCTACTGCAACACCTGCACACAAACACAGCTACTGCAACACCTGCAACACCTGCACACAAACACAGCTACTGCAACACCTGCACACAAACACAGCTACTGCAACACCTGCACACAAACACAGCTACTGCAACACCTGCAACCAAACACAGCTACTGCAACACCTGCACACAAACACAGCTACTGCAACACCTGCACAAAAACACAGCTACTGCAACACCTGCACACAAACACAGCTACTGAAACACCTGCACACAAACACAGCTACTGCAAACCCTGCACACAAACACAGCTACTGCAACACCTGCACACAAACACAGCTACTGCAACACCTGCAACCAAACACAGCTATTGCAATACCTGCAACCAAACACAGCTACTGCAACACCTGCAACCAAACACAGCTACTGCAACACCTGCACACAAACACAGCTACTGCAATACCTGCAACACCTGCACACAAACACAGCTACTGCAACACCTGCACACAAACACAGCTACTGCAATACCTGCAACACCCGCACACAAACACAGCTACTGCAACACCTGCACACAAACACAGCTACTGCAACACCTGCACACAAACACAGCTACTGCAACACCTGCAACACCTGCACACAAACACAGCTACTGCAACACCTGCACACAAACACAGCTACTGAAACACCTGCCACACAAACACAGCTACTGCAACACCTGCACACAAACACAGCTACTGCAACACCTGCACACAAACACAGCCTACTGCAACACCCTGCACACAAACACAGCTACTGAAACACCTGCACACAAACACAGCTACTGCAACACCTGCACACAAACACAGCTACTGCAACACCTGCACACAAACACAGCTACTGCAACACCTGCACACAAACACAGCTACTGCAACACCTGCACAAAAACACAGCTACTGCAACACCTGCACACAAACACAGCTAATGCAATACCTGCAACACCTGCACACAAACACAGCTACTGCAACACCCGCACACAAACACAGCTACTGCAACACCTGCACACAAACACAGCTACTGCAACACCTGCACACAAACACAGCTACTGCAACACCTGCACACAAACAAAGCTACTGCAACACCTGCACACAAACACAGCTACTGCAACACCTGCACACAAACACAGCTACTGCAACACCTGCACACAAACACAGCTACTGCAACCAACACCTGCACACAAACACAGCTACTGCAAACACCCGCACACAAACACAGCTACTGCAACACCTGCACACAAACACAGCTACTGCAACACCTGCACACAAACACAGCTACTGCAACACCTGCACACAAACACAGCTACTGAAACACCTGCACACAAACACAGCTACTGAAACACCTGCACACAAACACAGCTACTGCAACACCCGCACACAAACACAGCTACTGCAACACCCGCACACAAACACAGCTACTGCAACACCTGCACACAAACACAGCTACTGCAACACCTGCACACAAACACAGCTACTGCAACACCTGCACACAAACACAGCTACTGCAACACCTGCACACAAACACAGCTACTGCAACACCTGCAACACCCGCACACAAACACAGCTACTGCAACACCTGCACACAAACACAGCTACTGAAACACCTGCACACAAACACAGCTACTGAAACACCTGCAACACCTGCACACAAACACAGCTACTGCAACACCTGCACACAAACACAGATACTGCAACACCTGCACACAAACACAGCTACTGCAACACCTGCAACACCCGCACACAAACACAGCTACTGAAACACCTGCACACAAACACAGCTACTGCAACACCTGCAAAACCTGCACACAAACACAGCTACTGCAACACCTGCACACAAACACAGCTACTGCAACACCCTGCACACACAAACACAGCTACTGAAACACCCTGCACACAAACACAGTACTGAAACACCTGCACACAAACACAGTACTGGCAACACCTGCACACAAAACACAGCTACTGAAACACCTGCACACAAACACTAGCTACTGCAACACCTGCAACCAAACACAGCTACTGCAACGCCTGCACACAAACACAGCTACTGCAACACCTGCACACAAACACAGCTACTGCAATACCTGCAACACCTGCACACAAACACAGCTACTGCAACACCTGCACACAACCACAGCTACTGAAACACCTGCAACACCTGCACACAAACACAGCTACTGCAACACCTGCACACAAACACAGCTACTGAAACACCTGCAACACCTGCACACAAACACAGCTACTGCAACACCTGCACACAAACACAGCTACTGCAACACCTGCAACACCTGCACACAAACACAGCTACTGCAACACCTGCACACAAACACAGCTACTGCAACACCTGCACACAAACACAGCTACTGCAACACCTGCAACACCTGCACACAAACACAGCTACTGCAACACCTGCACACAAACACAGCTACTGCAACACCTGCACACAAACACAGCTACTGCAACACCCGCACACAAACACAGCTACTGCAACACCTGCACACAAACACAGCTACTGCAACACCTGCACACAAACACAGCTACTGCAACACCTGCACACAAACAAAGCTACTGCAACACCTGCACACAAACACAGCTACTGCAACACCTGCACACAAACACAGCTACTGCAATACCTGCAACACCCGCACACAAACACAGCTACTGCAACACCCGCACACAAACACAGCTACTGCAACACCCGCACACAAACACAGCTACTGCAACACCTGCACACAAACACAGCTACTGCAACACCTGCACACAAACACAGCTACTGCAACACCTGCACACAAACAAAGCTACTGCAACACCTGCACACAAACACAGCTACTGCCACACCTGCACACAAACACAGCTACTGCAACACCTGCACACAAACACAGCTACTGCAATACCTGCAACACCTGCACACAAACACAGCTACTGCAACACCCGCACACAAACACAGCTACTGCAACACCTGCACACAAACACAGCTACTGCAACACCCGCACACAAACACAGCTACTGCAACACCTGCACACAAACACAGCTACTGAAACACCTGCACACAAACACAGCTACTGAAACACCTGCACACAAACACAGCTACTGCAACACCTGCAACACCTGCACACAAACACAGCTACTGCAACACCTGCACACAAACACAGCTACTGCAACACCTGCAACACCTGCACACAAACACAGCTACTGCAACACCTGCACACAAACACAGATACTGCAACACCTGCACACAAACATAGCTACTGCAACACCTGCACACAAACACAGCTACTGAAACACCTGCACACAAACACAGCTACTGCAACACCTGCACACAAACACAGCTACTGCAACACCTGCAACACCCGCACACAAACACAGCTACTGCAACACCTGCAACACCTGCACACAAACACAGCTACTGCAACACCTGCACACAAACACAGCTACTGCAACACCTGCAACACCTGCACACAAACACAGCTACTGCAACACCTGCACACAAACACAGCTACTGAAACACCTGCAACACCTGCACACAAACACAGCTACTGCAACACCTGCACACAAACACAGCTACTGCAACACCTGCACACAAACACAGCTACCGCAACACCTGCAACACCAGCACACAAACACAGCTACTGCAACACCTGCACACAAACACAGCTACTGCAACACCTGCAACACCTGCACACAAACACAGCTACTGCAACACCTGCACACAAACACAGCTACTGCAACACCTGCAACACCTGCACACAAACACAGCTACTGCAACACCTGCAACACCTGCACACAAACACAGCTACTGAAACACCTGCACACAAACACAGCTACTGCAACACCTGCACACAAACACAGCTACTGCAAACACATGCACACAAACACAGCTACTGCAACACCTGCAACACCTGCACACAAACACAGCTACTGCAACACCTGCACACAAACACAGCTACTGCAACACCTGCACACAAACACAGCTACTGCAACACTGCAACACCCGCACACAAACACAGCTACTGCAAACACCTGCACCACAAACACAGCTACTGCAACACTGCACACAAACACAGCTACTGCAACACCTGCACACAAACACAGCTCCTGCAACACCTGCAACACCTGCACACAAACACAGCTACTGCAACACCTGCACACAAACACAGCTACTGCAACACCTGCAACACCTGCACACAAACACAGCTACTGCAACACCCGCACACAAACACAGCTACTGCAACACCTGCACCTGCACACAGCTACTGCAACACCTGCAACACCTGCACACAAACACAGCTACTGCAACACCTGCACACAGCTACTGCAACACCTGCAACACCTGCACACAAACACAGCTACTGCAACACCTGCACACAAACACAGCTACGGCAACACCTGCACACAAACACAGCTACTGCAACACCTGCACACAAACACAGCTACTGCAACACCTGC
Source organism: Megaleporinus macrocephalus (assembly GCA_021613375.1). Taxonomy (NCBI): domain Eukaryota; kingdom Metazoa; phylum Chordata; class Actinopteri; order Characiformes; family Anostomidae; genus Megaleporinus; species Megaleporinus macrocephalus. Next base: position 39,988,890 of record CM038725.1, read on the forward strand.
AACACCTGCACACAGCTACTGCAACACCTGCACACAAACACAGCTACTGCAACACCTGCACACAAACACAGCTACTGCAACACCCGCACACAAGCACAGCTACTGAAACACCTGCACACAAACACAGCTACTGCAACACCTGCAACACCTGCAACACCTGCACACAAACACAGCTACTGCAACACCTGCACACAAACACAGCTACGGCAACACCTGCACACAAACACAGCTACTGCAACACCTGCACACAAACACAGCTACTGCAACACCTGCACACAAACACAGCTACTGCAACACCTGCAACACCTGCACACAAACACAGCTACTGCAACACCTGCACACAAACACAGCTACTGCAACACCTGCAACACCTGCACACAAACACAGCTACTGAAACACCTGCACACAAACACAGCTACTGCAACACCTGCACACAAACACAGCTACTGCAACACCTGCACACAAACACA